>JBBPFQ010854282.1:0-12247 GCA_037974815.1 Kaempferia elegans
AACTGTATGATATTTTGGAATGAAGATAGTGACCTTATTGAATGTAAAATCTGTACACACCCTCGTTATAAGCATGGTACTCACATACCAGGGAAGAAGAAAAAAAAAATAGCATACAAAGTGACGTATTATTTTTCGTTAATTGCTAGACTTCAACATGTTGGGTCCAAAAGAAATTTAGATATCTCCACAATGACATGATATTGTCCACTTTGGGCCTAAGCTCTCATGACTTTGCTCTTGGGCTCTACCCAAAAAGTCTTATATTAATGGAGATATCTTTCTCTTATGAACCTATGATTTTTCTATATATTTTTAATGTGGGAATATGTTTACAACTTTGCAATAAAAAAAAAAAAACTACTCCTATATAGATTTATAAGGAGGAAATCGTCGTTCACTCGTTTGCCATGGCCAGTCACTGATAGATCAGGTAATGAAAAGTAAGAGTGGAGTGTCCATTGCTTAACCATAGACAAAGGCTACCATAGGATCATATTATAGAGGTTATTATGTATTCTAGGAATATCAAATTTGGCTTAGATCTAGCGAGACTGTCCAAAATATATTCCACTTGAATAATTTTTAGAACCAGTTTACTCTTCATTTCAATTCAATTCAATTAAATTTTCAGATATTGATCAGGACGATATAGATAATTAGTTAAGACCACTAATCAGCAAGGTGGACGAGATTCTAACGATATAAAATTACAACGCCATGTCAAATTAGCTAATTCTTAGACAGGTTCGATTTATGATTCATCACTTGTTATGCAGTGGATCCGGGCAGCTCGGGATCCTTCGTTTGCTGTCGGCCAGGCCCGCCGCGGCAGAGGTGCCACGGGTCGATGCTGCCGGTCTCCGCCTGATGAGGGGATACTGGTCAGCATTCCGGCGGCGAGAGTCACCCGGAGCTAGCCGAATCGACACTTAATTTGGCGCTGGCAGTGACAACTGCTGCTTCCTCGCCGTGGCAGGCGCAGCAGCAGAGCGAAGTGAAGGCTAGCAGAAGAAGCGCGAGGCAGAGCGACAGGGGTCCATAGCCACTGTCTCATCGCCGCCGGCGGCAGTGATCGTCAAGGAGGAGGTGGAAGGAAGACGAAGAGTTATACAGTATTATAATTTATATATCTCGAATTAAATGAATTATATTTTTACAAAAAGTAAAAAAAAAAAAAGGAAAATTGGAGGAACAAATTAACATGCGTCATTGATTGGGCACGTGCTTCATCATTAGTTTTTATGCAGAAACTTAAAAGCTGATGTACAAATAATTCATTTTTAAAAAAAAAAAAATATATATATATATATATATATATATTTCATTTATCTATACTGATAAAATTATTTATACATATGTATTTAGTTATAAATCTAGAAGATATAAAATATCACATATATATATACATATAAGTAGTTTTAACCATGGAATTGGCGATGACAAATATTGGTACTACGAGAGGAAAGAAGAGAGAAATGATTAAGATGGTCTTCAATTAGAACATCGATTGTGAAAGGTAGATAACCGAGAGTGATCAAGATGACCATGCCTTGGTGATACCGAATAAGGTATATAAAGTAAATGTCGATTACCGAAAGAAGAGTAGAGTTGTCTATTATGACTAAAAGACTGGTGAGGTCTAATAAGGATGGCAGAAGACCACTAATATAGAGTTAAGAAAGAGCCGTTTTTATATCGCTCATAAAAGGATACAATCATAATACTTACTAGCACACGATAGAGTACTGAGTACATTCAACAAGTTGAGTTTATATCTGATATATGAATAAGTAGGTTAACATGACAATTGCTCAACCAAATTTAAGAAGTTTTACATTCAAGGCATATCGGTTATTTTGCTACCCTCCAGACATCTATGTTAAGCTCGATGAATGAATTGCGCATCAGTCTTCCTCCTTCGCGGCATACGTCTCAGTCGATATCGGTTTTGATAAGGAAAATCCAGGGAAGAGCCGCTGTTTTCAATTATGAGCAAATCATGAATCAACATATTTATACAAAGAATGAAAGGGGAAAAAAAGTTAGAGTGAATGTGTACGTTTAGTCTCCTTTTCTCATTGGCTTTTCGTCGATGATTTGGCCAATTGGTTGGCTTAGAGCCCGTGAGAGATATCCAATCCTCAGTGATCTCTTTCTTGGTGAGTGACACTCTCAATTCTATCTTCTTTTTCTTCTCGTCTTCTCCATGCTCATCTTTTTGTTTGCTCCTTGATCTAAGAACTCTCTCGCCGGACGAGATATGCGGCTTGAATCCCCTTGCTCTTTTCTTCCATTCCTTCTCTTTTTTCACAACACTCTCCTCCTCCTCCTCCTCCTCCTTAAGAGCGAAGTTGTTCGAGACAAGAGGTAGATGATCATCCATGTCTATCAGACGTCGCGCGCTCTAGAAATGATTTGGAAGAATTGTTGCTCGACTAATTAAGAGGCAAGAACATGAAAATCAAGTAGATTTCCAGATGGTGAAATTGAACTTGAATAAATGAAAAATAGAGGATGCTACTTGAGGTCAAGAGATACAATGAATTACTTACTATTTGACTAATATTAATAAATATAAATTATAAAATTGTTTCCTTAAAATATGGAATAGAATGCATTAATTCCTAGCTGCCAAACTTGGTCCTTTCTAATTTGAATCCTTCCGTTACCTTCTTATTTAACAAAATAATAATAATAAAAATATCACCTAATTAATTTTTAAAATAAATTTAGGTTCAAATATGTCAAATTGATTACTATGCCTTTGTTTTAAAAATATTTACATTTATTTGTATTATTTTCAATTTTGACACTCAATTCAATTGTGTGTTTACTTAATGAAATCATGACTAATTGTAAAACAACTATTGAAAAAAATTATCATTAATTTTTTTTAGAAGAACTTTTTTATATGAATGATATTAATTTATTGAAAGTAACATTTATTAGTTAGTTACCTATCTTTTCCTTCTATTGCTTATCTATAAACAAAAGTTAAACTTAATCTTGATGTGTCAAATATATATTCTTCAATATGATAAACAAACATTGAATCATTTTTGTAAATAAAAATTTCAGTAAGTATTAGAGAACAAATCAATTTAGATTGTCATATAATACGACAGACAATCGGTATACCGACAAACAATAACGGTGAATTTGTTATTTTAGATAACAACTAACAACTTATCGCTTTATAACTACTAGGTAACGCGAGCAAGTTCTTTCTAATCAACTATATTAATTCTCACTAATCAACCATAATACAAGTATCACTTTGAATAAGGAAAGTATGGGGGGGGCAGAGTTGTTTTCATTCATGAACAAATCAAGAATCAAATTTTAAGAAACTATGAGCTTTTTTCTTTCTTTCTAGATTTCTAGCTATAATTAACTAGTGATAAAGTCAGTAAATTTGTATAGAATAATACAAGTATCACTTTGATTGTATTGTTGAATCTGAATAATTTACAAGCAGAATAAACTGTCTGCTGTTTCTAGGATATATTCAATCAAAAACTGGTTGGTCGATGCTTGATAAATCCATTTTATGATGTAAAATTGAAGAGTTAGCACAGAGCTTGTTTCAGTGGCTGGTGTCAGATGCAGTCGACTGACTCACCCACTTGCCGGCGACAGTATCAGGCGAGCACTCCACGATGTTCTGCACCAAACTAGCATCGTCTTGCACCAGAGCAGCACCCTGATCTGCCTTCTTACCTGAGCCGTCGGAGGTCACTTTTTCGATCGCGATCAGTTCATCGAAGACTTCCTTGATGCTCGGCCTCAGGTCCCCGTCCGGCTGCAAACACCTGAATGCCAATTCGGCGACCATGGTGATCCTCATTCGAGTGGCCTCGTCATTTGGGAGCCAGAGCTCCGTGTCGACCAAATCGACTAACTCATGGTTTTGAATCTTAGCAATTGCCATGTTAGCTAAATTTATGTCACTCCTTTCTCTTTGGAGGTCGATAGGCGGCTTCGAAGATATAAGCTCAATTAGCACGACGCCGAAGCTATAGACATCGCTCTTCCCTGAGAGTTGATAGCACCGGTGGTACTCGGGGTCGACGTACCCCGGCGTGCCTTGCGGAGCCGTTGAGACATGCGTGGCGTCCATCGGAAAGAGGCGGGAAAGCCCAAAGTCTGCAATTTTAACATGGTAGCTATTGTCTAGCAAAATGTTGGTGGTCTTGATGTCGCGGTGGATTATCGGAGGATCAACCGCGTGGAGATACGCGAGAGCATCCGCCGTCTCAATGGCTATTAGTAGCCGCATCGGCCAGGTGAGAATTCGCTCGGCCGCGCGACTACCGTGGAGGTGGTCGGCGACGGTGCCATTCGGTATGAACTCGTAGACGAGGAGGAGCTCAGGGCTGTGGTGCGAAGTAGAGCCGTAGAGGCTGACGAGGTTCTGGTGGTGAAGAAGGGAGAGGATCTTAACCTCGTTCACGAACTGCTCGACCCTCCTACAGTTTTTCCCGTATAAGCACTTGACGGCGACGGTCCGACCATCCCGGAGCTTCCCTAAATAGCAAAAAGAACAACCAGACAATTAGATTTAATTAGCCAAATTAAGATCGTGCTGAATGATTGATAGATAGATATATCAGACAGAACTCATCAGATGGAGAAATTATATATATTAACCTTTGTACACAGTGCCAAAGCCTCCATCCCCGAGCTCTCTCGATGAGTCAAAGCGATCGGTAGCCTCCTCGAGCTCATCGTAGGAGAAGACGTGGGTCTGGAAGTGATCCATAAGTACATTAGGATTAGGATCCTTCGACGAAAGTTTGGAGGATCTCGAGCTTCTTCTTCTTCTTCTTCTTCTGGTTTTCAGCTGCCATCTCCAGAAGAGGAAGATGACGGCGCACGAGAGGGCGACGAAACCAGCTGATCCAACAGCCGCTGTATATATGAGGAAGATTAAGCATCGTCGACAGTCTGAAGATTTTGAAGGTTCGAGCAAGATCTTGCCTTAATTACCTGCTACTAATTTCCTAGTCGACGACCACTTCTCTCCTGCAGCATCGATCAAGAATTAAGACAAGAACAGAACAGTTATGGATTCGACTGCTGAATGCGTCGAACAGACATCGAAATTGACCGGTTCAATCTCAGATACTCACTTTGGCAGCTTCCACGGTAGACTCCGTGACGGCACATGCAGATGTGACCCGGCGTCGCTGAGTCGGTGCCGTTGTCGTACCCGCACCGGCCGCCGGTTTCGTTGCACCTCTGGCAGCTCCGAGCAGTCCAATTCGCCAACCATCCGGCGGTCAACAAGGCGGTGAAGTTACTTCTGAGGCTTATGTCGGAGTATCCCATCACCGGCGCAAACGAGAAGCTGCAGTCCTCGTGCGTTCTGTTGGGGACGTACTCGCCGGCGAACAAGACCGGGCGAGTGAACCCGGGGCAAGACATGTTTTGATAATGATTGTCCGAGTTGGAGCAGTTGAGGAGGATTAAGATTCGCTTGTTTGATGAGCTGAGGGTGAAGGGGTGGGTGTCGGTGGCGTTGGCGGCGGCGACGAGCCTGCAGAAGTCATCGGCGCCGGCCAGAGCAAAGTGGACGGACCGGTTGGAGTAGAAGATCCGTTGGATGTGGAAGTCGAAGCCGAAGAAGATTGAGAAGAGCGTTCCGGTTTCGTTGTCGCAAGTGAGTCCGAAGGAAGAAAGAGGGTCGCCGCCACAGAAACTCGGCTGGTGGCCGGAGATCCAGAAGGGGTACTGAACAGAGTGGTTGCCGCATAGCTGAGGAGCGCAATCGTCGTAGCGAGGCTTGGGAGGAGCTTCCTGTAGTGTTCGTTGCAGAGAAGAAATGAAGAAGAAGAAGGAGGTAAGGATGGAGAAGTTCTTGAGCAGCCGCAGCATCTTCTTTCTCCTCGGGGAGGATCTAATCTTCTTCTTCTACCTTGTAATTATGTAGGTCAGAGTTTGACTTTCAAAGGGATAGCGACCCGTTGACTTTTGGAATGGGGAGACGGCTAGTTAGATCGGAATTTGCGACCGAATTTGCCCGGTTTTTGCGATGGATGGACGGAAGAGAGAAAATTGCCAGCGTGGCGTTGAAGTTGCGTGCTTAACTCTTTAGTTGATGCTATACGAGATAAATTATGGACTGTGGAGACTTCATTCAACAATAACAGCTTGTGTTTGCGTAAAAAGAGTTTTTTTTTCCTAGTTATAATACAATGGTAATGGTATTTAGTTACGGTGTATTTATAAAAAAAAATTTTCTAATAGACACTCGTAATTAAAAAATATTGAGTTTCTGGGATGCTCACTATGAATGTTTCTTGATTTAACCTGGTAGCTAATGGGAAATTTCAGTTAGGTCGGGCCAGTCACCCCAGACTCGACGTTACCCAGTCTGATTAATTATTATTATTATTATTTTAAACTGGAGTTAACACAATTAATGAGATAGAGATGTTAATTTAGACCGGTTGAATTGGATTAAATGTATTTTTTAAAAAAATCAATCTGAAATCGAATATAATCCGAAACTCTTAAATTTAAATCTAAACTAGACCAACATAATCAATCCGAACCCGACCCCAATAATCCGATTCAAAATGACTTTTTTAGTTATTTCTCATATAATTGTTCAATTTTATTCTAATATTTCATCATTATCATACTAATATTAATATTAATATACATTAAAAAAATATTTTAATTTTTAAGATAAAATTTAATTTAACTTTAAAAAATCTACTAAATCCTAAATTTAGGATCAACCATAACCTACCAGATATGAAAATTTTCAACCTAAAAATCTTTCCGTCCATCTGAATCCAATCCAAATTTAAAAATATCCCATTCAAACTTAATTGTTTTTTTTCTTTCCGATAAAATTAAATTGGATTATCCGGTCGAATTTATTTTTACACCTCTACACTGAAATATTTTGTATTTATTGAGAATTGACCCTGACCCACCGTGGAGGCTACAATTGAAATTGTTGCTTTGACGATACTGTCTATCTGTCGTGTTGACTGGTGCACTCAACGAGAGAACAATTCAAACAAGAGACTTTGATATCCATGCCAGAAGCAAAATATGTTAATTTCCATGTAGATTATTCGCGTGCGTGGTCGAGACTTGTCAACAAGGGAGGTGTCGCCTAGAAACAAGTACATGGAAATTAGTGGGAAGGTAAAAAAAAAAAGCAAAGGGGTTTTTTTTCCTTAAAAAAAAAAATCAAAATGACGCTCTACTAAATTTTTATTTTGAGAATTCTTTTACTTCCGGTGCTATTGTGGTAGTTAGTAGTTACGATTAGCTCTATAATATACAGAAATTATTAGGTATATATTATTGTATTATTAAGGAAACTACTACATTACAATAGATAACTAGTGATTTTAATCAATTAAAAATAATTTTAATAAAGTTTAAACAATTTTGATTAAATTGGTAAGCAATATTTTGATATAATATTATTCAGAATTTATGATTTAGGATTTAAAATTTTAATGAAATAATTGATTTTTGACGTTTAGTATTTATGAAGTAGTTTTTACACATTGTAGCAATTATCAAATAACTTCTACACATTGTGGCTAAGTCTAAATATTAAAATCTTGCATCTTAAATCATAAATTCTAAACACCAAAATAGTTGATTTTTCATATTGTAGCAACTACCAAGTAGCTTCTACAATAACAACTATTGAGTAACTTCTACACGTTATGATTAAATCCTAAATTTTAAAATTTTGAACCTTATTTCCTAAATTATGAATAATATTATATCAAAATACTTTTTATTAACTTTGTCAGAATTGTTTAAATATAATTTCATCAAAATCATTGTAAAACAATTTAATAACTATTTAATAACTTTTACATGTTGTAGCAGTTGTTGTACCTACTACAATAACTTTAGAAGAAAGAAACAACGTTATAGCAGTTATCGATAGCTGCTACAACATCGTTAGATAAGAGATATTTTAGAGATAAAGTATCTTATATGAGGACCTTTTGAGGAATGCTGTTTTAATTTTTCTTCTACTTTTGGCAGCTCCATAACACATTATACAAAATTCAAGACGAAGCATGTAACATAGATGTGAACCTAAAGTTTGAGTGATGACCAGAATCAAATTTTAAAAGAAATAGGATCGTATTCGATCGTTAAAAGGTTGATGGAACTGATGAAGTAGCTATGACATTAAGAGTTTTTGTTGGTGATTTGTTGATGATCTACCAATTTTTATTCATCAGCTGGCAATCAGATCGTTTGCTGACCCACTGGACATTAAAAGAACAACTTTCTTGGAAGGGTTTTGACAGCTTAACATGCATGTCGAGGATGTTCCTTAGCTAGGTTCAGCCCATCTTTGTTTTACCAATTCTGGAAGGAGCATTTTGTTCGTCGCCCCCTTCCTCTGTAAATCGATATAGTTACGCCCAACGACACGCATCTTGTGCTAAATGAGTGACCGGAGGATTCATTCTCCGACTCCAAACAAACAATGTGTCTTCCGATACTAAAACCCGTACCGTTTCTCGATCATTTCAGCCTATGTATTAACTATATCTTCAAGAATCAATTAACACATTTGCATATATACCGTTTGTTACGATCACAAATTCCTCCTATACCGTCGTATGGGGTTGGGAACAACTCTAGTACTATCGTTAGAATACCGCAAACACACACATACGAAGAGAAGAAGGAGAAAAAAAAAAACTTAACATGGTTCGAGATGTTCTTATATCTATCAAGAGAATCTAAATCTATATAATGTAAAATTACAATAAATTTTTAAAAATCGATCTTCCCTAAGGTTTTGCAATATTGATGTAGAGAAGTCAAGAATCCCACCTACTAAAAGGATTCTCTAAAAAGTTCTTTTTTCCTTCTCCTACAACTTACAAATGAACCTCAATTTTCTAGGCTCTAGAATGCTTTGGTTAAAGCATTCATAGTCTTAACCATCATTAAACAAAATCATCTAAACAAATCCTTAAAAACCTCCATTAAGTTCTAATCTTCATTGGTTAAGACAAATGATAGCATAAGCTAATCAACATGAACCAAGATGAATAAATAAATTAAAAACAGTAAATAGATTAAGTAACTAGTATTTTAGATAACTTCTTTATATACAAATTAAGATAAATTTATTTTCTTCATCTGATCATAAAATATCCAAATAAATAAATAAAAGAATAAGCTCAAGTTGTTAGAACAGTGCAATAATGGCAGTGCAAAGAACCTTTGAAGTGAAGATACTATCAAGAACCTAATTTTTGAACTCCCTTATCTGATAAGAAAGTGATAGCTGTATCAATCCAATACGTAATCGGTGACGACGTTACGATGAGATTCATAGCATTCGAAACAGGATATTGCATATTGAATTCACTTACTTGGTTGAGAGCTAGCTAGCTTCTCTTTGGAAGATTTACATGATCATGAGTTGGGGGGAATGAAGCCTGGTCCGAAACTAATTCGTATCTACGAGCTGTCTTCAGTCTGATCGCTTCGAACCAGACAACACTCCCCTCAACTATGACAAGTTAAATCGGTTGCCGATCGACTCAGAGAAGGAGAAGAAGAGACACGAAGACGACATGGTAGTATTTTCCATGGTTGCTTTTATAGGTGAAGAAGAAGGAGCAGAGGAGGAATCCCTTCAGACCATGACTTGGAGTCCACTTTCAGTAAGGGCTTTCACATTTTATATATAATGAGTAATTAACTGGCCCAAGGCTTAACAATCTAACTAACTACATAGTCTAAGTCAACTCAGGTGCTAATTAAACCAAGTCAACCGTATCAAGTAAAATGTACTTACTCTTCGCGATAACATAAGTGGATCTCAGCTCGGGTTCCAGTTGTGGCATCCGACTCGATTTAGTCATGACCGTTTTCCGCAAGAAAACTATATGTGGTTTCGTATTAGTACTAGTGCTAGTCGTCGGTGTTTGAGACAATATTGTTGGAATTCAATTTGAGTAGGGTCTGACTAAGCTGTGGACTAGTACACTTTATTCTGTAGGGGAAGATTGTGCTTTTGCTTGCCACTGGGGAAAAGGAAAGATGGTGGTGTGATGAGGGGTTGCTGAAGAACCTTGAGCAAATGGGGAAGCACACGCCAAGTTGTGATTCCAAGCTTAATCATCAAGCAACCCATAAGGCAGAAAAGCTTTTGTGTGTGTCTGTGTGCGCGCGCGCGAGAGTATGACTGAGAAAGGAGCCAAAAGGTGTCAAAGATTGTGTCATGTTACAACCGATATATCACGTGGCACGAATCGTAAAGCAAAGGAGAGTCCTAGTGCGCCCGAGTCTAAAAGTGGACCTCTTTGAAGCTACAAGTACTCCATTGAGGTTACGCTCCTTAAGTTTACAATCTCTAATCGAAGGTGTCACTTGTTAGTCCTCTTGCGGTTGAACCGGTTTGAATGAGTGAACCGACCAATCTGTTTTTGGATAAGAGAAGTAGCTAGACCTTGATGTGTGCTGCAGCTTTGTGCCCTTGCTGTATGAGCATTGTGGGACAAGCTTAGTTGTGTATTATATATGAGATGTCCTTCCATTTTGTAAAAGGTAAATCTGGAGGAGGTTTAGTCGTCGTACAGTTCTTGCATGTGTAATATGCAAAGGTTAACACTTGATCACGATGCTCATCCAATCTGTTCAAAAGAAAAGTAACAAAGGAATTGTTTTCTGAAACAAAAAATTTAAAAATAATAATAAATAATAATAAACTCATCAGAAAGTCATTAGAGAAAACACTCCACTCTGCAGAACACAATCATTAACATTCCTGATTCCTCCATGAAACCTGAAATTAATTAATCAATCGATTAATTAATAATAAGCTTATTGATCGTTGATATCTCTCTTTTACAAAGTACAATTACATTCGAATCGATCCTAAAAAAGTTTTTTTTCTCTCTCTTTCTATATACTGAGAAAGAAAAAAATGGGTAGTAGAGTACTCGTTCATATATATTTTTTTAATATCCAGATATCCAATTCTAAGGATGATCTATTTGATCCTAGAAATAAAGTTCCTCACCGACTGACTATTAGAGATCGATCTAATATATGCTAGATGAAATTTAAACCCTTACTACCTAAAAGCTCATTCCACCACTTACCATAACCTAGGACAGCATTCACATTTTGATGGGGATGGATTTAGAACGATCTCAGAAAGTGTTACATTAAAATAATATACCCACAGAGAGTAAAAGTTCTCTATTTTATTTCCTCCCTAACCAAAAAATAAATAAATAAAGGCAATTTAATGCAAAATTTATTTTCTAATAGAAAATTTCAAGAACACAAAGATCGGAATAAACTTGAGCAAAAATTAGAATATTAGACAAGAAATTGTAGGTGGGAAAAGTACGGGAAGAATGTGCATGCCCAGCAAACATCCTTCAGCCTCAATAACCCTCAATCTGCATGCGGTCAGGATGACAACCGATGCGGATGGTAAAGAAGCCCTACAGAAATCAGATCAATATCCAAGCAGGTAGCCTGCATAGAGTCCGAGTCAACTAAGCAGCCAGACAAAGAGATGTAGGACATCAAGCCGACCACATGCCCGAACCGGAAGAGGTCAACACACCGGGCGACTGGCAGAGTGAGACGTTCGATCGGTTGACCTTTCAGAGGCAGATAGAGGGGGGATTGCATGCCACCGCCATGTGGATCATCAACTCACCGACCGAACGAATCGCTCGGTCGGATATCTCCTTTTAACAACAAACATATCACTGAGGGCCAACTCGATTGGCCATTGACTCGGTCAGGCGGCTTAGAAGAGGCCGTCAGAGGAACCGACAAGGTGTGTGAGCGTAGGACGGATAGCCCTCCTCGACCAGTAAGAACGGTCATTCGGCCATCAAGCCCAATTGGAAGAAGGGAATCATTCAGCTCGGATCTCATCTATCCTCCTTAGCACCTAGTGCAACGGTCAAATCAGAATATCGGTTGTCAGAGGATATACTCTGTATTTCTGTGTACGGAAGAAGCTTCCCAAAGAGTGACACGTACAGATGGTATGATCAATTATAGTAAGGCAATTAAGTGTTTGAGAAATCGTTGTGACCCCAAGTTTTAATGTTTGAGCAAAGATTTAAGTTAGGATTTACATTGTATACTGATATGCGCAATAGAATGTGCAGGTGTACAAATGTGATGGTGAAAGTCCAAGTTGAGCATTGGCGGTATAAGTTCAAGTGTGTAGCTTTGGCGACATAAGTCTAAGTAT
>JBBPFQ010854390.1:0-12241 GCA_037974815.1 Kaempferia elegans
GAGAGATCAATGTATAGATCCCTGATATAATCCAACGGTCCTCTTGAGTGCGGACCAGGAGAGAACCATAGATTACGGATCAGGAGATCTGGTATGCCCTGCATGATTGTAAGAAGGAAGTTCTAGAGGTTTCTTTTCTAAATGAGTTTCAGTGACCTCTTATTAAACTCCACAAATACTATCAAATGGGTTGACACCAACTTGAATGATCTCCCATTGCCATTTGTGAAAGAAAAACAAAATGGTGACATTCAGTAGTGACCTCTTGCATCCAAATGGTGCTAAATTTTCCCTTACATCCAAACCAACCACCATTAGACTAAGTCACTAGAGTGGGTATCACCAAGGTCATGCCCACCTTGGCACAGCTCTGCCTGAGCCAGACCACCATCAAAGGCTTAACCAGACACAAGGCTCCGATGTACGAGTGTTCAGGAGTAACTTAGAGCATCTCGAATGTGACCTTTTTTTTTAGAGATTTGTAAAATCTAAAAAGCTCAAATGATTATGGTGGTAAGATTTGAGCTTTTCAGTGATTTGATTTTTAAAATTTTTTTTTTTCTTTTGCAAGTAAAGCTAAGCCTAATTAATATTGCATGTCACCTTTCAAAATAATTAAAAAATAAATTAATTTATTATAAATTATTTGTAACAATCAAATTTGCACTCTTTCATTTTAAAAATAAATATATTTTGAAAAAAAAATATATAAATGACTATAATTAAATTAAAATTCATAAGTTAATTAAATATTAAATGAAAATAAAAAATTAAATTAAATTTAAAAAATTATAAATTAATTAGTTTATTAGTTAAAAAGTTTTAAATAAATTAAATTAAAGATCTAAATTAATTTAAATATTAAATAAAATAATAATAAATAAAAATATGTGATTTGTAATATAGAGCCTAAAAAAAAGTTGTATTGAAAATTTTTGATTACGAAGAGAATAGTAGATTTTTTTAGTTTTGATGTGACATTGATGTGGTGTATTTAAAATAAAAAAAAATATTGAGAGGTTTAATTATTGAAAATGCTAGAAAAAAAATACCATGTTGCATTATATTTTTTTAATAAAATTATTAAATAGATTCTCATGTATAATTTCTGTCCGAAATTTTCACTCTAGAGCTAGTTTGGTTTGGGCTGAGTTGGACCAAATTAGGCCGGTCTTGAACCGCACCATAACCCGAAGCAAAGCCCACGAATGCACTGCTAGTCACTACTATGCGGTCTCGAGTCCATGAAGGCGCCCTGCATCGCATAAACAGCGCGGCGTCCGCCGCCATTCTCTCGCCGCCGATCTCCAATTCGCTCCGGCGTTAATAACCGGGCGCTGACTTCTTCGCCTCATCTTTCTTCACTGGCACTACGCTCACCTTATCTAACTGGGCTTATCAGAGCGCGTTGGCAGAGCTCGGGCTTTGTGGAAGCCCGCAGTTCTGTTTTTCCATCATCTGAGTTCTTACATCGTGTTTGGCTTGTCTGGTTGTGGTAGAAATTGGTTTCAGCGTGCCACGGATGAGTGAATTATAATCGGTGGGTTTACCTAAAACCTCGCTGCTTTTCTTCTCCAGAAAGGTTAGGTTCAATGATTTGCTCGTATTCTAGATCAAGGAGTTCCCTTCCTTTTCGAAAAGGTCAGTTTTTTTTTTTCAGGCTTAATACCTCTCTTGGCCTTCTTCCTTAGTAGCAATCTCGCATCTTTATAATCTCGGGACATGGATGTAGATTTAGCTGAATATGATGAAATACTTACTTGATATTTAGCTAAAGATGATGAATTCAGATTATTGCTCTAAATATGATGAAGTATTTTTAATGCTTTCCTCACGACATGTTGAGATTTACTTTTTGTAAGAATTTATAATTCTGTGTGCACATTAGCAATGTCACTTTTAGTATGTTCATGAAATAATTCAAAACAGATATGGATGTCTAATATTGTTTTACCAGATTGACATGGATAGTAGCATCTTTTCAGGAATCATAACATAAATCGATTGAAGTTTGTTGTTAACTTAAGGAGCTGATTGAATTGAATGGGAAGAAGAACAACTCTAAAAACCTGCTATGACTAAGGCAATGGCCAAAACGTTTTAGTAAATCATCATCCTCATTGTCATCATCACCATCCTATTCGTCTCAAGGACTGACTACATAAATTTTAGCACTCAATGGTTATATCACTAGTAACTTGTTTCTAAAAATATAGCTTTAAATGACACATAAAAGTTTGGTGGATGATATTAATAGTCTTCTCCTAAAATATAAATTAGAGAGGATCACATGCTCAGGAAAAAACTTAGATTCAGAGATTAAAAGCAAGAAACTAAAATGTGAAGACACTGTTACTCATATAGCACTAGTCATCACATATATATCCTCCAGCCACTGAATTACAACTCAAGTATAAGACTCTGGAAAAATATCATCTTAATAGTTAGTTGTAGAAGACGAAACATTAATTATAGGCCAAGGACATTTCATTTAAATCTTAGATACTATTTAATATTGCTCCACACTTAAATGAGAAGAAGATTCAACTCAAGTGTATATCTCATTTCCTCTTGGATTAGGATTTGAGTTTCTACCAGTGAAACTTGAGCATGTTGTCTTCAATTGGATAAGGCCTTTAGCTTCAAGTTGGCATCAGCTGCTAACATCTCATCACTAAGCATCTTGCAATCTCCTTTTGAAAGACAATCCACTTTGACAGCAACTTTTAATATAACAAACATGTGAGATGCATGTTAAAAAAATATTTTACTACTGAATATAAATACTAAGATCTAGTACTTGTCAGTCAAATGAGAAAAAGAGAAAATACATGTTCAAGGAGTTAAAATGATTCATAGACGCATTATTTATAGCTTGATTGGGTCTTGTTCTTCATTTCTTCTTTTTTACATTTTGCTCTTGATGAATCCATTAATTCACAAGATGACTTCTTTCCCCAATGAACATGTTTTCTACTTTGCCAAATGCAGGCTGATAAACATCGATTGAACTTCAAACACAAGTACTCAAAGTCGTATTGGAACAATCACCTAATGCACCCTTTGTCGTGCCATGGATGCCAGGCATAGCAGCATGCTCTCCTTGATGTTAGTGACACTTGCAGGAATAAAAATTTAGCCATTTTACAAGATTGACTACTTCTCGCAATGCTGGCAGGATTTTTTTTTTTTGGAGTGATGGTGAGATTTCATATCTTTATTCTATACATCCTTGTAAAATTTAACAGTGGCATCTGATCATATTAGGGAATCAGTTCTGGGCTCCAGGCTTTGCTTCTCAATTTGCAAAACATTTGAGTGAAATAAAACAGGACATATGGGTGAGGATTATTAGTGATTGCAGGAAATAAAACAGGACATATGGGTTGTAGAATTGTGTCTCAAACTGTCCTCAATGGGTCACTTGCTGATTATAGCTTGATTAGAATATCAAGATACTCTACATTTCTCATCTCAAAGTCGAATTGCAAGCTTGACAACGATGAATTTTGGTTGGATAAGTTGGATCAAAAGGATTGGCTTGCACCAAATGAAGTTCTGAAAATATTTAGACATGTGAGAAACCCTGAATCAATTGTTGCTGCATTCAGAAAGGCATCTAGTCGCATGGATTATAGGCCTAACGAAACACTTTATAGTTTATTGATTGATAAATTTGCTCATTTTCGGAAATTTAGTTATGTTGATGAACTATTGGAAAGGGCAAAGCAGGAGAACTGTGAGCTCTCGGATAATTTTTTTTTTAGATTGATCAAAATGTATGGTAATGTGGCAAATCATCCTGATAAGGCCATTGAGATTCTCCTCAAGATGCCAGATTTTAATTGTTGGCCCACTGTCAAGACTTTCAATTATGTTCTTAATATGCTTGTTAATACTCGGAAGTATGAAGTTATACATGAGGTTTACTTAAGTGCTCTGAGATTATGTGTATCCATGGACACTTGTTCCTTTAATATTCTGATCAAAGGCTTATGTCAATGGGGAAAGCTGGATGCTGCTTTTTCTGTGCTGCAGGAAATACGAAACCAAGGATGTAAACCTAATGCAACTACTTATTCGACAATAATGTATTATCTTTGTCAGCATGGCAGGGTAGGTGAAGCACTTGATCTCTTGGAGACAATGGAGAAAATTGGTTGTTACCCAGACACTATAACATTCAACATTTTGATTTCTGGCCTGTGCAAACAAGGAAGAGTGACTGAGGCTATGGGGATGTTACATACTATGAAATTAAAGGGATGCTATCCAAATTCAGGCACACACCAGGTGCTACTTTATGGTTTGCTCAGTTCAAAGAAATTTGTGGAGGCTAAGTATTTTATAGATACAATGATCTCTGAAGGTAGCAGGCCAAGTTTCTCATCATACAAAATTATTATTGACGGCCTTTGTAGGGAGAAGAACTCTTTTACTCATGCTGAGATGGTGTTGGAGCAAATGGTGCATCAGGGATTTGTTCCTCGAATGGGGACATGGAAGATATTACTAAAATGCATGTTTTTAGAAGACAAATGATATTCTTTGCGTATTTTTATCTAATCACACAGTTATTAAATTAGCAAAGTGAAGCTTAGTCACTGCACAATGATTTCAGATTGAGGATAGGATGATTTTTGTGGTTTGTAATGACTGCATTGGTTCAGCAAGTCATCTGAGCTCTTTCATTCATCAATTCCCTCCTATCCTTCTTCAGATGGAGGAGAAACACTGACTCACTGACAAGGTACATTGTTTTAGCCTTCCAGCTTTTATCAGCAAATTCGAGTGCCTATCCTTAACAGGATAATCTGTTGAGCAGTAGTTCTTTTCATGATATGTATCACAGTAGAAGTTGGAGTCTCGTACAAAGTAGGTCCTTTATACGAGAGATCTCATATAAAGAACGAGGATCCCAAGCCTTATTACAACAAACACATCTAAATACCAATGTTATGTTATCATTCTCTATACTAGTGTTTTCTTTGCTGTCAATTTGTTTTGATGAAAATTTTATTTATTATTTTGGATGTGTAAATGATTAATAAAAATAGCTTGCACACTCTCCCTGCGCGACACGCGTGGGCGAATGAGGTGGAAGGCGCCTTCTGCCTCACTCGCCCACGCGCGTCGTGCAAGGGACGAGTGTGCAGGTTAATTTTCCTCTATAAATGATTAATGCGAAGTTGCCAACAGATGCATTTATAGCAAGGAAAAAAACAATTTAGCTTTCTTATTTTATTTTAGAGAAATGATTTGAACAAGGAAAAAATCTCAATGAAAAGCTCAAAGATAGACTCATAATGTGATAGTGCTTAAAAAAAAATAAAATAGTGAATCATAAATTTATATGTCTATCTTGAGTTTTTCTTAGTGCGGATCATTGTTCTTTATTTTATTATTTTATTTTATTTTTATTTTGCTTTGCATTACAAATTTAAGCCTCAAATTGCTTTGATTTGTAATTAATCACAAACAAGGTTTATGATAAACCCAATAATATATATCTTTATATATATTTTTATATATGCAGAATTATCAGGAGCAACATTAAGCTACGGCGACGGCCGCGGTTACATCTCCGGCCGGCCTGAGCTCCTTCAGCATGGCCACCACCTGCAGCATGTTCGGCCTCTTGGAGGGAAAGTCATCCACGCACTTCAACGTGATCTCCAAGAACCTCTTCATCTCCTCCTCCGCCGCCGCCTCCCCGCCGCCCATCAGCAGCAACTCCTCGTCCAACACCTCCCGCCCTTTCCCCTCCCTCACCTTCATCTTCACCCACCCCACTAAGTTGGTGTCCCCGAAGTCCTCCTTGTCGGTGGGCCGCCGCCCGGTGAGGAGCTCGAGCAGGACCACCCCGAAGGAGTAGACATCCCCCTTCGCCGTGCAGCGGAAGCTCTGGTAGTACTCCGGCGGAACGTAGCCCGGCGTGCCGGCGAGCGTGCTGACGCTGAGGTGGGTGTCGAGGGCGCTGATGAGCCGGGCCATGCCGAAGTCGGAGACGCGCGCCTCCATCTGCGCGTCCAGCAGCACATTGCTGGACTTCATGTCGCGGTGGATGATGTGGGGGATGCAGTTGTGGTGGAGGAAGCAGAGGCCCCTGGCGGCGCCGCGGGCGATCTGCTTGCGCGCCGCCCAACTGAGGGCGGGTCCGGCAGCCTTGTCGGCGGGCGGCGAGTGGAGCATGTCCTCGAGGCTGCCGTGGTGCATGAACTCGTAGACGAGGAGCCGCTCCTCCCCCACCCTGCAGTATCCCAGCAGCGGCACCAGGTTCTTGTGCTTAATCTTGCCCAACGTCTCCATCTCCGCCATGAACTCCCGGTCGCCCTGGTAGCTCAGGTGGATCAGCTTCTTGATCGCCACGCACGACCCGTCCTTGAGCGCCGCCTTGAACACCTGCAACCACCGGAGCCAAATTAGGGCAGAAAGTTTCAAATTTTCTGTGACGGCGGTGATGCACCTCGCCGAAGCCTCCGCAGCCGATTAAGCTGGCGGCCGAGAAGCCGTTGGTGGCCTCAATGAGTTGCGAGAACTTGAGCTTGTGGAGCTGCCGCTGGAAAGTGGCCACGTTAATGCTCAGCGGCTCCTTCTCTTTCTCGATCTTCCACGTCGTTGCGGCGTGCGCCGCCTGCAGGCTGTTCAGCATCTTCGCCTCCTCCGCCTCCCTCCGCCGCGCCCGCATCGCGATCGCCCACACGATCAGCACGCACAGCGACGCCACCGACACCAGCACGCCCAGAACCACGCTGTTCGCCCAGGCGGCCGCCGCCGGCGCCCCCCTCTCCTTCCCCTGTTCCCTCAGCGGCGCCGTGCTCGGTAGGTTCCCCAGCGCCGACTGGCACGGCGGCAGCGGCACGCCGCAGAGTCCTGGGTTGTTCGCGTACTGGCTCGCCGGGAGCGTCGTGAGCTGCCCCAGCGCCGGGATCGGGCCCGACAGGTTGTTGTCCGAGAGGTCTATCTGCACCAAGAACGAGAGGTTGGAAAACGACTCCGGGATGCTCCCTTGCAGGCGGTTGTGCGAGGCGTCGAAGACGCCGAGGTTCCGGAGGCGGCCGAGGCTCGCCGGAATCTCCCCAGTCAGCCGGTTGCGCGCCAGGGCCAGCACCTGCAGCACCAACATGCCCCCGAACTCCACGGGGATGCTGCCGCTGAGCTCGTTGTACGATAGGTCGAGGTACTCCAGCGTCTGGAAGTGCGCCCAGTCGTTGACCGCCGCACCGGAGTAGAGCCGCGTGAAGTCGCAGGTCTTCAACGTCGGCACCTGAAGCAGCCTCTCCGGCCTGATTCCGGCGAACTCCAGCAGCCCGCCTACCCCCTTGCAAGAATTCCCAACATTCCTAACGAACGCCAGCGTGTTCCCCGACAGGATTCCGCTCGGCGCCTTGACCCCCAGCTGCCGGCCAAGGCGCGGCGGGATTGAACCGGTGAGCTTGTTACTGTTGAGGTCGAGCCACACCAGACTGCTACATTTTCCAAGCTCCCGAGGAATCTCTCCGCTCAAACTGTTGTTGGCGAGCTGCAGGACGGCGAGCCGGGAAAGCAGGCCGAACTCCGGCCGGACCTTCCCGGTGATTCTATTTCCGGTGAGCGCGATCCACTCGAGGTTGCTGCAATTGAACAGCTCCACAGGCATGTCGCCGCTGATGAAATTGTTGTTCAAGATAAGATTCCGCAACCTCGAGCACCGCCCGAGCTCCGCCGGGATCGACCCCTGCAACCCGTTGAACCACAGCATCAAGTGCTCCAGGCCCTGGAGCCGCCCGAGCTCCGGCGGCACCGGGCCACGCAGATAGTTGATGCTGAGATCGATTGTCCTCAACCTCGAACAGTTTGAAAATTGAGGCGGGATTTGACCCGTAACCAAATTATCAGGAACTCTCAGCTCTTCGAGGGAGGACTCACCGGAACAACCAACCGCCGGAAAGGATCCATACAACTTGTTCGAACTGAAATCGGCGATCCGCAAGCGCTTCAAACTAAAAATCGAGCTCGGAAACGGCCCGGAAATGAAGTTGCTGCTCAGGAGCAAACTTTCCAGGGACACGAGATTCTCGAGCACGTCCTCCGGCAGCGCGCCGGACATGTTGTTCTTGGCCAAGTCGAGCAATTGCAGAGAATAGCAAGAGCCGAACGAGCCGGGAATCGCTCCGGATATGTTATTGTCGGAGAGCTTCAGCTGCAGCAGCGATCCACAAGCGTTCCCCAGAGCAGTAGGAATCCTCCCGGCGATGTAGTTGCGAGACAGGTCCAATCTCTGGAGCCCCCGGAGCTCGCCCAAAGCTTCAGGTATCTCCCCGGCGATCGCGTTGGCCGACAGATTTAAATACTCAAGACTGGTGCAGTTGGACAAGGAAGGCGGGATCGCGCCGGCGATGCGGTTCGCAGAGAGATCCAACTGCACTAGACCACTGCAAGAATTCTCCACCGCGATTGCGCCTGACAAATTGTTGAAGGAGAGATCGAGAGCGCGGAGACTGCCCGAATTCAGACTCAAAGAACCAGTGAGATTGTTGTGGGAGAGGTTCACGCAGGAGAGACTCGGATAGCTCGGAAAGAACTCATCGGGGAGGACGCCGGTCAGTCCGGAGTAAGAGAGATCGAGCTCCTTCAGCGAGCGAGGAAGATGGAGCAGAGAGGTGGCGGAATTGATGTAGAAGTTGTTGAAAGATAGATTGAGATTCCATAGCACGTCGAGCGACAGCAGAGGATGAAGAGAAGGAGTTCCTGAGAGGCCGCCGCCGCCGAGATTGAGCTCGATCGCTCTTCCCTGCCAGCAGACCACGCCGTACCAGCTGCAGTGGCTCCGGTTGAGCTGCCAACTCGACAGAACTCCGTTGGGATCCTTCCCGATCGTGCTTCTGAAACGGAGCAGAGCATCTCTGTCTGAGTTTGCGCTGGATTCAAGAGACGAGGACGAAGGCAGCTCCACGAAGAGAACGAGAACCAGGACAGCAAAGAAGATTCGAGGAGGAGCAAATGGGAAGGCCATGGAGAAGCTGCTCGAGAGAGATGGAGAATAAATTCAGTTAATAAGCTCTGCATCGCTTTTAACTTTTGTGGTGCTGAGTAAAATGATGAGAGAGAGGGAATGTTTGCGTTGGTCAAAGACACAATCCAACAACCCGTGCCTTAGATTACTGGAGGATCTAAGGGTGGTCATCATAAGCAGTGTGGAAATATCAACTTATCTCAGATCCCACAGCAACCAAAAGGAAGGCCCTGCAACCTTCGCTACTCATTATTTATTTTGGAATGCTTTGCATGCACATAAACTACACAAAAGTGTGTTCGAGTGCATGAAGGGGAGGGTCCTTGTGTTCCTCATCCAAAAGACAGACATGGGCAACCTCAAAACAAACCATCAATGGCGTCTGTTTTTAATTCTCCTCTTATTCCTGCACTTTTTCTTCCTTTTACGCTGGCATCAACTTTGGCTCTCTTGTTAGTTACCATATCTTCTCTTTTGGCTCTCTTATTTACCCACTAGTGCCTTCCAATCAACTATAAAATATAGAGCAGCATGTTCGCCAGTCATATGGCCAAGTAGAAGGTGCAACGTCCACTCGAGACTCCAGTTTGATTCGACATTTTAGCATTATTATCACCACGAGCACACGTGTGATCATAATTAGATCAGCGTAATGTGGTTTGAATGGAAAGCAATGAAAGTATTTTAGGTGCATCATCCATTCATCCATTCTTCAGTTTCACTTATTGATTATTGATAGATTAGCTCTCAAGGTAGAGACTCGAAGAATAGCAACTCTTAATTTGTGAGATTAGTAAGGAGATATGCTTTTCCAACATCAAAAGTTTTGCAGAATAAACCATTCTCTAGTTTGCAACTGTACTGATCTCCAATGGCCAGTATACATGCTGAGAAGCTTCATGTCCTTGCTTTAAAAAGAGAAAAACAAAACGAATAAACAGTGTTAGCACTCTCATGGTCCTCATCAACAATCAGCCAACAGAGTCTTTGTTATTGTGAGACTGGAAGTCACTGAATTCAATATATATAATAATGTGATCGATTCAATCCAGTTATCTGCCATGCTGAGCAAAAGCTGAGATGACAGTAATGAACATTGTTCCTTTGATGCTGCATTTTCACCCATAGCAGATTTCAAATTTCTCACCTTGTTTACATCGGCCTATGGGGAATTTGTTAAGCTACAGAATGTTGTTCAGACATTACATTTATGCTCAATAGAAGTCCCCACGCCATCATGACCATCACCTCATCTTCTTTGTTGCGAAGCTTTCTTGTCCCTGCATGTGGCCAGTCACTTTGTTGGAACCTAAACCTAAACCTCAACCTCAACTCTGCCTTTAAATGCTGTGTTGCCTTTTAGGTGCTGCATGGCGTGTAAACTAAAGAAAATGGCGTGGGTTGCTTACTTTGTTAGGATCCCAAGGAGTGAGGATGGAGCTTTCCAATGGAGGCGCAGGCTTCAGCTTTGTGAGAATGTAAAAGTGCGAGGCTGAATCATGACATCTTCCACCATGCGTCTTTTCCCATCAGCCACATCCTCTCTGTTATGATGATTCCTTGCGTTGTGCGATTATTATACTTCACACGCCATTCTTCCTCCACGTTGGAATCGCTGAAAGCGCCGCAGGAAACTATTTCACCATTTCATACCTTGTAGTTTTCAGCTCCCAGAGCTCCTCAATGAGTCAATGCTGCAATCTAAACCTAATCCAGATAAAAAAATGTGACATGTAGATGTACATTCAAATTCTGAAGCATAAATGCATGATTCAGGATCCTGGAGAAACTGTTGCGACTACCAGTCTACAACCAGCTTCATCACAAAAATCCCAAGAATCAACATCATAAAGGACCACTTTTCTTGCCGGTGAGCAACAGGAATACTCTTCATTACATGACCAGCATTTGATACTGTAAGCACAAAAATGAACTTAAAACTTAGTCATGATTATGCCCTGCAAAAACGAGCCGCCTTGATCACACAATTCATAGATTCCACATCTTCCAAATGTGAAAAAGCCGAGGTTCAAGTGAGGAAAATCATCCTGGGATCATACTTGCTGCTCATATATTTGCATATAGGCCTCTGATAGAGCAACCATTTGAGGAAGAGTTTCAGTGACGTGGAGATCCTGCATCTCGTACCTGAAAGAAATAATACTCAGCAAGCCAGAAGGTAAATAACAAACATGATAAAAGACTTAAACTTTTATAACCAAGATACCAGAGCTCTTCTGATTTACGCTGCACGAACACTCGATAATATCCCTCTCCGGGCTTCCCATCGTGAACTATGTTCCCTATAAGATCATATTTTGACCGCAGCTTCCTCTTGTCCTTTGGCGGGGGTAATGGAATGTAATCCTTCAACTCAAGATTCTTCACAGGGAAGTTAACTGAACAAAAAATATACACAATCAGATACAGCTACAGGAAAATAATACTTCAAATTGAAGGAATTAGGTATACCAAGTGTAGGATTCTTTTCTATGAAGAAGTTATTTTTTGTAAATCGACGCATGTGAAGAATCAAATATTTTGGCAGTCGGATGACCCGATATCTCATCCTAGCTATACAAGGCCGGACAACCTCTGTGACAGTCTCACCATCAAACTTCTTCAATATATTGAACAGAGGAACCTACAAAAAGCAAATGCCAGATTAGCTTTCCTTTATTAACCAGCCTAGCAATTTCAGAACCAGTAGTCTTCCACTTCTGGAACTGCCAATGTATTGATATACCAAATGCTTACGGTAACTAAATAGTGAAAATTTCAGATCCACATGTTAATTAATTAAACTTATGTAAGAACAACTAGTTGAACTACCCATCTTGGAATCGAAATCAGAGGATACCTAATCCAAATTAAAATATGTTAAATAGTCTGATCTGTGATATATTGTCAGTTGTCACAATAGTAACTATGTATCCCATGTAGGCCACTCTCACTATCAACTAAAAATTGTTCAACAATGGTTCAGTATCTAAACTGACCCAAGAAAAGAGGAATGGCAGAGAACATAAACAAGCGAAGAGAACCAAGAATGAAAGGATAAATAGACTATCAATATTATGAACATAACTTTGCCAGTATTACCTACACCATTATCTACTCCTTTATATAGGCCTTCCAACTAACAATATATATACATATAGGCCCTCCTTTATATATGCACGGAAGGCGCCTTGGGTAAGATGGTTGGCCATGGGACCAGGCGAAGAGGGCTGTGTGTGTGTGTAT
>JBBPFQ010854499.1:0-12240 GCA_037974815.1 Kaempferia elegans
TAAGCATCTGGTCATTTGACTTGCTTGGAATTCTTTCATTGCAAGCATCTGATGATCCTTACCCTACTTGGACTTCTTCCATTCTACAAACAAATTTCAACTTAAAATTTTTCCCAAACTTTGAAATCACTTGGCCGAACTCTATCACTTGGGATATGATTGCACCTATAATTTTCCCAAAATTACTTGTTCAAACTCGACTACGATTGCACTAACAAATTCTTCATCATTATGAACACATAATGATGATAGTGTTAATTGAAGTACATTACTAAGAGGAACATATGACATATCCACCACGGACTTTGTTATTTAACTGGATAAGTTGTATTGTTAGATTGAAATGTTGAATCACTTTTGCTTTGTGAGTGATCCTTTATGCTGAATACATGACAGGGTGCCATCAAAATGTTTAGCGGAAATTTTGATCATGTCTATGATTTTTATCTTAGTTTGCTAAATATGCCTGACAGCAAACCTGGTTTGAACTTATACAGGAAGAAAATTGGGGATATTCCTGAAGAAAGGCGGCATAACTTGTTGCGTAGGGTTAAAGGAGGGTAAGTTGATTGCTAAAGATAATATTTTGAATAGAATTTGAGGTTCCTTCACGTATTGTCATGCAATGTGTAATTTATACTTTTCAACTGTCATGTAATGTGCAATTTATACTTTCTTAAAAACTCAAATACTATGATCAACATATCATAGAATTCATGTGAAATTCTTATTATCGTGCAGACTGATATCAAGGTTGTGGGAACTAGCTGGAACACGTTATCAGGATGCCAAATTTGTAAAGCAAACTGCATCTCCCTTGTTATCTCTTGGAAATAACTCCAAGGCACTGGAAATTTGGAATTGCCGAGCAAGTGAAGGTATTTTTACTTGATAATATGTCAATCTGTGTTTCTGAAATTCTATTTTGACTTTAATGGTGGAAAATTCTTCCAATTTCCAATGCTTTTTGCTGCTGACATCCTTTTTTTGTTGTCCCTTGGTGGAAGTAATTGTGTCACACATGCCCATGACATACTGACATGATGGTTACATTTGCAATTATGGGATAAACCAAGTCTTTTTGATAAATCTTGCAATACTTGCGAAGCATGGGCTTTGTGTAGTGTATATGTGTGATCAGTAGTTTTTTGGGGCATATCTGTGTAGTTTATAGATAATTTGTGGGGAAGATGTATTATAGCAACAATCTTTAATGGTCTGCAAGTCACTCCAATTGATACTATATGTGGTAAAAAGGTGATGCACTCATCCCACGCGACCCAGATTGCCGGTCCCATGACAAAATACAAGCAGATAAATCAGGGTATGCGGTGGCCTCCTAGGTGGGTGGGATATTTTTTCCTCATGGGGAATGAATCTCATGAAAATCTACCTCTCGTCCTAATGTGGTAAACCACCACTCGAGTGACAACTGCGTTACTCCCTTTGAGGCACTCCAATTAGTACTGTAGCAATAATGATTAGCGGTTTGTAAGCTACTCCAATATCCGTAGAATCTCTGGTTCATTAAAACATAGATAGCATTATTGCAATGACATGGTTGGTCCTAGGCGGTTGAAATCCCTTTCACCTAAACTTTTTTTACTACCCAAATCTTTGAGATATTTCAAAATCGAGAAATTTCTATAGGAGTAAGTGTTAACAAAGAACAATTAGCCGATTCAGATTTGAGAATTATTACAAATAATTCATTCATAGAATGAAAGGAGTTAGGGGAGGAGGGTTCCACTGGAAATGAATGGGAAGATAGAAAAATTAGAAGAAGAAAGGATTTTTTGGTTAGATGCGTGAAATTAGCTAAATATTTTATTCGAACAAATGTAGAACTAGAATGGATGGTTTTGAGTGTATGGCTTGGTGAACACATTAAATATCAAAATGAGCATCATCTATAAAAATCCAAGTTCAATCAAATATTGTAGGTGGCTTTTCATTTTTCTAATGGGATTTTTCATCTAATTGTTAATTCTTTGCCCTTGCTTCCTACAAGGGAAGGAAAATAGAAAAAAACATAAAGTGA
The DNA here is from genome assembly GCA_037974815.1 of Kaempferia elegans. NCBI lineage: Eukaryota > Viridiplantae > Streptophyta > Magnoliopsida > Zingiberales > Zingiberaceae > Kaempferia > Kaempferia elegans. The sequence continues at coordinate 2,042 of JBBPFQ010854499.1, forward strand.
CAATTTTATTTTTCTAACATCACTTTCTCTCCTTTTTATTTGTATAAATAAGAGAGGGAAAGAAAAGATAGTAAAATTCTTTCCCTAATTTTCCTCTTTTTACTTCTATTTGAATTGGGCAGGACACTCATTTTTGTGCATAATAGAGCTCAAATCCAGACTTCCTATCAGTTTTCTGTCATCAAGTCTTATTCCACTAGGCGAGGTCGGTTATATGAATCCTTTTATGCCATTGAGTTCTATCTTCTATTATATCATCATTTATACTTAAATAAATTTTATCTTGTTTTATTGTTGTTAACCAAGTCTTTTTTTGGTCTTCCTCTTTCTCGTTTAATATGTTTGTTTGTCATGGTTTCATCTCGCCTAACTGGAGCATTTATTGGTCGTCTAAGTACATACTTGTATCATCTTAAACGTATCTTTTGGAGTTTTCCTTCAATAGATACAACTCTGACTTTCTTTCAAATGTTTTTATTTCTTATTCTGTCCATCCTCGTATGTCCACACATCTACCTTAATATCCTCATCTTTGCTATTCTCATCTTCTACTCATGTGTTCGAGTCATTGTATAACATTCAACTCTATATAACATAGCAGGTCTAATTGCGGTTTTGTAGAACTTTCCTTTAAGTTTTAGAGGTACTTTACGATCACATAAAACACCCGACACTCTTTTCCATTTCAGCCTTGCTTGTATTCTATATAAGACATCTCTCTCAATCCCTCCATCGTTTTGCAAAAATGATCTTAAATATTTAAAACTCTCAGTTTTGGATAACTCATCATCTCCTTTCTTAACAATTGTCTCATTACGTTTAATATTGGTAAACTTAAATTTTATATATTCTGTCTTTTATTCTATTAAGTCTAAAACCTTTCTCTTCTAGTATTTCCAAGATTCTAATTTAACATTTACTCCTTCACGTGTTTCATCTACTAAAACAATATCATTTACAAATAATATGCACCATGGTACCGTGTCTTAATGTGTGCAGTGAGTTTGTCCATAATTAGTATAAAACGATAGAGACTTAGAGCTGATCTTTGATGTAGCCCTATCTTTATTGTTCAGTTACTTGACCTGAAATCTTTACTCTTGTTGTTACATCCATGTACATCTCCTTAAATAATTCAATATATGTATGCTAATAACTCTCTTTTCTAGAAGTTTCCATACAATTTCTATTGGAACTCTATCATAAACTTTTTCTATGTCAATGAATATCATGTGTAGATCTTATTTTTGCTCTCAATATTTTTCAATTAGTTGCCTAACAAGATGTAAAATTTCTATTATCGACCTTTCGAGCATGAACGCAAATTGATTTTCAGTCATCATGGTCTCCTTCCTTCATCTTTTTTCTATTACTTTTTTACAAAGTTTTATGATATGATTTATTAATTTAATATTCCTATAGTTTGCACAATTTTATACGTTTCCCTTGTTCTTATATAAGAAGACTAGAGCACTTATCTTTCATTAATCAGACATTTTTTTCATTTTTAATATCATATTAAATAATTTTATAAGTCATTCAATGTCTTGTTTCCCTAGGCAATTTTATATCTCTATCGGAATATCATTTACTTTAATAATTACAAATTATTTCTTTTTTTAAATTGATTTTTAATTAATGTTTTTAATAAACAAAGTTTTAAAATTTAATTTCCTCTCCCTCTTTCCTTTTTTTTGGAAACATTTTGTTGGAAAATATTTTATAATTATTTTAAATATTTGTTCTCATACCTTTTTCTTTCTCTAATTGGTTCCTTCATTTGTAGAAAACAAGATTTTTACCTAACCCCCTAATATTGTGTTGACACTACATGTTATTTTGCATGCTAAGACATGTAGATTTTCTTGATCTAGTGTTTTCACTTTTAGAAAAGTATTATGTTGGATATCTAGATTCATATCCATGTTAAGTAACACAATTATTTAGTACATGAATTTGATCCATTAACGACTACAATTACCTCATTTGCGAGCAGGTTAGTTGGGATGGTAATTTGCCTCATCCTCATCAAGACCCACCTCTACTCGATTAGTTAGAGGTCGCCTTAATACCCATCAAGACGACCCACCTATCCGTTTGAGCTTGCCTTATCCCACTTTGTGAAGTAAATGAGATCAAGATGAGATAAAATAATAACTCGTATACCAATATTTTTATTTTATGTCCCGATGTACATATTTTCAATTGTTGGTTCTAAGTCCATATCTTTTTCCATTAGTTATGAATGAACTTACTTGATACATCTAAGACACATTACTACAGTACATGTTATTTGAAGAAATCATTGTTTTAGTCGATGACAGGCATAAAGGAGTAAATGTTAAGCTCGAATTTTAACAGAGACATTGGATGTTAAAGGTTTTAGGCTTACTAAAGTAAAGATAAAATATATAAAAATTTTTTGTCGTAGATATAACAAAATAATTGTTAAAATAAGAGATGATGGATTACTTGTAAGAAAGATTTAAGTATCTAGATTCGTATTTTGCAAAAGGATCGAGAAGTTGATTGAGATGTTTTACAAAAGATATAAGTAGAATGGTTGAAATGGAGAATGGTGATTTTTTTTATCGCGAGGAACTTCAAAAGCTTAAAGGGAATTATTTACAAAACAACAGATAGACCTTATATGTTATATGAAGTTGAAATGAACATATGAGCAGAAGATGAGTCGCAGAAATAAAGATGCTAAGATGAATGTGCAAATATATGAGAATGAATAGGATAAGAAATGAGATCATTAGAGAGAAAATTAGGGATGCATTTATTGAGGAAAAACTCCGAAGATGCATTTAACATGGTATAAATATACACTTACACACCAATGAATGCTCTAGTTAGACAGTATGAGACAATGACAAATCACACATTAATCGAGGAAAAAAGAGAAAAAGAAGACTTAGTTAACAACAATAAAATAGGTTAAAATTCATTTAAATATGGATAAGGATATAGTAGAGGATTCGGCTAATGACATGAGTATTCATATAGCCGACCCCCATTTAGTAATATAAAGGCTTAATTGTTGTTGTTGTATGTATATTTATTCAATTCTCTTTTTACTTTTCTGAGTAGCATACATGAGTTATAATCAATAAACCTAAGTCCTCATTAGTATCAAGTTGATTCTCTCAAAAGGGTTTAACATGAGTGAGTCAACAGGAGGGTTGTTTAAATGACATCACCAAAGGACTCATTAATTTCATTAGAGAGTTGCTTTAAGTTGTTATTAGAGGATCCTTAGATATTATATTTTGTAAATCTCAACTTTTTGCTTTTAACTAAAAATTTATAATTGTAAGTGAAGCATGATATCTGGATGTTGTTGTTATCAATTTTTGTAAATTTATTATGTGATTGATATTTAACGTATTTTGAGACATTTTCTATCAATTTTTATTTTTATTTTTTATCTCTGATCATTATGTGATTATGTAATTATAGTCTTGATTACATTGCCAAAGTTCCTGGCTATTTCAATGAGGTTAATATTGAAAAATCGTACTCCTTCAATTGAGGTCGTATTATATCTGCTAAAAAATTTCCAATTTTTGCTATTTAACTTATTAATGTGTTAGGGCTTGATTGTTCATTAGAACTATGAGGGTTATGCTTGGACATATATTGATTATTATTTTTATTCTTCACTAAACACAAAAAATGAAATTATAAATAAGTGTACGTATTATTCCTGGATCTATATATGTGAAGAATAATATTCATGAAAATTATTTAGATAGTCCACTTTGATTTTCATGAATCTAAGCTTGTACTCTAGGCAAGTACAATTCAATTTATATCTCTCAATCCTAAGATTACTCCTAAATTCGTTTATGTATCAAATAGAGAATTACATCTAAAACTTTTTAGATTTTTAAAGTTGATTTTGATAATATCTCTTATTTAAGAGAATTAGTTTTTGGCAATTTACTAAATCACACCTCGAATATATTACATTTAACATTGGACACTCTTCTAATCAATTTTCACCAAAACAAGCTCTATTTGAGTAAAATCCTTAAACTATTCGTCATTTTAAACTATTCCTCATTTGTAACCGAAAGTTAATTACAAATAGTAAGCTGATTGATTTAGAACTACCTTGTGGCCTAGAAATTGCAAATTGACTATACTCAGAAAAAAGATATGATTTAATGGTTTCAAATATGCAAGAATTCAAATTAATCATTCTTATGCCAAAATGAGGGGGAAAACCTTATTTGTAACACAACTTGTGGCTTGGAAAAAAAACTTCTATTATGATCATATTTGCATTCACAACTTGTTTTGCAAGCTAGCTTGTGGATGGTGAAAAGTATTGAACATTGGATTAAGAATTTGACGCTGATTTCAATTGATGCAACATAAAAGCATATTGATACTAAATTAATGCAACATAGAACCCTCGTATCATCTAATCACGTAGAAAATTTGAACAACATTTATAAAACAAAGATAATTATCTCATATATTAGAGAAAAAGAACCTAATATCAGCCCTGTTAAACTCCCATCAAAAATAAAAGATGCTCTAAATTAATTCTCCTATATGAAAGTTATTACCAAAATCAACTTTAGAAAATTTAAAATTTCTAAAATCTATGTTCCCTATTTGAATTACCTAAGTTTACCCCTTCTTTTCCTAGTTGAAAAAGTAGGAGGCGTTTGCCTTAGTAGAGAATAGACAACCCAATTTTTTATGGTCAAAACTATAACAAATACAGAAGTATTTTAGTCTCTGAGTCTAGCTTAGACCTCAGATAGGGATGTCACCTAACGAAGACCAAGTAAGGAATGAACTTGGACAAATTGTGTTGTGAGTTGGGCTTAGGAGACAGCTGGATTGTTTGGGGTTTGGTTGAGGTTGGGGTTTGGCAAAGTTATGGGCAACTCATCTAGGGTGAACCAAGGTGGGATTACATTGTGGTTGAAGTTGAATCAATATTCTGTTGTGGAATAAAATGGAGTATGATTAATGGTGCTGAAGTGGTGAATAGTTGAGACGCCCAAAAATTATTAAGAGCACTGTCATGCATTGTGAGCTACTGTAGTGTTCCTCCCCAAAAATTCCCTTTCCATGTAGCCTTCATTCTTCATGGTTTATAGATTTTATAGTGATGGCCCAGCCAATGACAAAACTACACTTGGCTAAGCGTTCTAATGGATCTAATTTTTTTTTTTTCTTTTGTGGACTTCAATTGTTAATTTTCTTGATCAACCATGTGCCTCCTTTGCTTTTGAGGCATATAGATTGGCCATGTTCATAATATTGATTGCCACAACTGTACTTGTGCCATTGATCCGATGGCTCATAAAATTAATGGATAAATTATCCACATCAGTTTGTTCATCTAGAATGCAAAATGAAAAAATGGCATTTTTTTTCTTTTCTAGTTTTTACAGTACACGTTCTGTTGTTTGAGATAGAATCTGCAATTGCTCCACTTTGTTTAATCTTGGACATTTTGTTTCACATTCTTTTGATGTGCAAGTCATGCAACTGAACTACGAACTTTTACCGCGTTTTATGTATCTACTGTTTTGACTTTTTTTTGTTGATATTTAAGCAGGTGGCTTGCCTGTTGGATGGTTTCATGACTTCAAAAAGGTTTCTAATTCTGCAAAATATATTAACATAAAATTTCAATGTTATCTAATACTCGTATGATTTCTGTTTTTTTGTTGTTATATTCTGATTTTTATGGCCCAGTGCAGGTTATCTTCTTTGGCAAGGATGGGCATACATATGGACGAATTGTTACAGGTGAATTATTGATATTGGATATGTTCCAATACTTGCCATTGTTCATGAATAAATTTAGCTAAAGAGCTACTGGCAATATGTCTGAAGTATCTTAGTTCAATGTTTTTTTTAACGCATACTGCAGTTAAATTGTTTATCACCATCTTTAAATTCTATCGCTTTCTGAGATATCCATTAGGGGTGAATGTCGCTCAGGTTTGATCGGTTTTTGACCCAAATTTAATCCAACCTAGGTTTTTTAGGATCAAGGAAAATTAAGCCGAAACCATATACAAACCTATGTATGGTAGGTTCAACCTAACCTGAGTCGGGTCAGATCATGTTTGATTGGTTCTTGATATTTAGTTCACCATCAAAGCACTTACTAATTTCCATATAAAAGATTCACTAATGCAACCAAAGTTAAATTTTAAAATTACGAGTATAAAATCCAATATTTAATTCAATATAATTATAGATTCAGATCTGTAAAATATAAACATAATATAAACAATGCAATAGAGTCTTCAAGACCATAGAACTCTTAATTTTTTTGATGGATTTTTGCATCACTATTATTTATTAATGTTATTCAATTTATTAGTATATACAAAGTCCATGAAGTAACTTACTCCTTTAAGAAATGGATAATGAGTGATTAATTAAATTTAGGCCTGGTCATATTAACTGGTATTTTAAATTAAATATATGTATACAACCACCAAGATCCAAATACACTTTGACTCATGATCTGAATCAATACTAAAATGATCTGAGTTTTTTAGTCTGATCGGCTTGGCCAGATATCCAATGGTTTGGGGTTTTGCCCACCTCTGCTATCCATGCATAGAATTAATTGATAGAAAAGCCAATTTGTAATTTGGAAAAATTAATAGGTTTAAAACTATTTAGTCTGGTAGCCGGATAAAGTTGCTTTGTTATCTACAGTAACCCATGTGTGTTTCTGTGCTTCAGGTGCGCTTTTCTCATTTGGATTGAAGAAATTTCATGCTCCTCTGTACTTCAAAGTGAAGGGAGTCATGGAGGTGATGTCAACAGAACAGCCATGCGACATAGCCTATGATTTTGGAGATGGGCTTTGGGATCCCTTGATAATCCCTCCTCGCTTTCCAAAACCAGGTAAACTGATCATAAGCTTGGAGCACACCTCATGGGGCATCATGTAACTGTCTTTGAGATCTAAATTATCGTGCTGGCTTTTAGCGAAGTAGTTTTGTCTACTTAGACAAAAATTGGAATGCAAGACAAAATTAGGAATGAAAGGAAAGAAAAAAAGAAATAAAATTGTCACATGATGAATCAATTTAATCTTGTTAGAATTTTTCATTTTAGTTCGGTTAAAATACAAGTGAAAGGAGATAACATTTGAACCTTTAGTAGTTAAAACATAAAGTGAGTGGCTACTTGTTTTTAGTTTCTGTCAGAATAAACATAGCAGCTGGGAGTGAATGGAAGCAAGACAACATAGCTTTTCTGTTCCATTAGTTTACACTACGTTTCTCCATGCTGGCAGAATAAACAAGATGGATAGTTGGTGGAAATGTGGAATCATGACAACGCAACTCCTTTTTTCCTTTCTGTTCCACCATTAGTTTATACTACTTTTCTCATCTCCCTTTTTCTTTAATATGCATCTCATACTTGCTTGCTATACGCTAATCACATGAATGAAATATGCCTTTCTTTTTTCTTCTAATGTGCAATTTGAACTTGAAATTTTGCGAAGTTTGATAAACCTATTTCTCCTCCCTTCACAATGTTTCTCAGCGGAGCATCCATGGCCGTTCAATGATCATTTGGTTATTTATCTACGCCATGCTGGACCAGGAGTGGTGGTGGGACAAGCATGGCAAGAGGGGAACGATTTGGAACAAGTGCCTAAAAAATTATGCGGCGAGATATTAATGGTCAAAGATTTTTATGCGACCGGAGAGGACGAAGAAAACACTACTACTATTTGATTGATTGGATTTTGCAGTTCCCATGGCGCTATCATCTTTCAGGATCTCTCAAGTGACCAGCAAATTGAAAAAGCAATTTGTTGAAGGGATTTATTATATTTCATTACAAGTTGTTAGTGATGGTTTACTACCATTTCCTTTTTTTTTTTTTTTTGGGGAAAATGGCAACTATGTTATTGTTAGATTTAATATTTATGTGGATTAATAGTTTTCTTTTTTGCAACTAAAGGGTATACATATTACTCTTGCTTTGTTAAAGCATCCACATAAGCTACTCTATTTAATGATTTTACTTTAAATTTTAGATATGGTAACTAAAAAGCCTTTACATTTAGAGTTTGTAAATAGTGATTCTCTATATTTAGGGAATAAAATCTTTATCCTAAAAATAAAATAATATTTTTTTTCATCTCTCCTTCCACTCATTCTCTCTCCTTCTACTCATTCTACAAATATAATAATAAAAAAATAAATGAGAGAAGAAAATAATTTTAAAAAATGAAGATAATGGAAAATTTAGGGTAGTTGATATAGTGTGTAGTAAAAAGTGATTATCTAAATTTAATAAAAGTGATAGTTTACCTTAAATTTTAGATATAGTATAGGAAAATTGATGTGGATGTTCTTATATGAGAGAGGATGGTAGAAAATGATTGTTTTGTTTATTAGATATGTTAAAAAATATTTTTGAATCAATGTTTTTTTAAATTCGGGGAACATGTTTAACAAATGAGTCAAGTGATTCTTGGTAAAAATTTTAAAATGTGCATTCAACTTTAAAACTAAAAGAAAGATTTCTACATAAATAAATTTAAATTAATGTTTCTCTTAATTTATTATTTAAATATTTAAAAAAATTTGAATCGGTATCTTTATTAATTGATGAAAATGTAGATAATTATATTTGATGACATTCGACTTCACATTCGGTTGGATGTTTCATTCTGATGTGTCACTTTCATTATCCATAATTATCATTCGATTGGAATTTGTTAGTGGTTTGGTAATGTTTATTTTTTTTTACACAATTCTTCGGCCATATTTAATATTAATCGATTTCTAATTAATTTGGTGAAGCCTACGATAAAATTACGTTAATATCCCTCAGCTGCGGGTATTATTGAACATTTTTCTGATTAATTAATCATGAATTTAGAGTTCGAGACTCATCTGCAGCGTATTATTGGAAAATTTTCTCATTACAATCTAGGATCTAGAGTTCGAGACTCAGGTACAACGTATTATTGGAAAATTTTCTCATTAATATGTATTACTAATTACACTACTATGGTCTCTTTAGTCCTACATCTTAGGATTAACAATGCCGCAAGTAGAGACATTTGTATAAATACCTTAGGTCGGTGAGATTAAAAAATACACCTTTCTCGACCTTTTGGCTAAGATCAAGTGTAATATTTGTTCTTATCAGTTTAATATCTGATATAAAAAATTGAATTTTTTTTTATAACGAAGAGTTTGTTACAGTAGTTTGCTCTGGGGTTCTCGAGCGTCCCCCTTAAGTTGTACTACATGAGCTCGACGCATCATTATCAAGTTTAATTTATCGTATTCATGTATTATATTGCACATGCAACGCGTGTGCGCGATAACTAGTATATATATATATATATTTAGATTTGATATTCTACCCGACGTTTTGTGCGTGATTTATGAGCGACATCCGATGTTGATAATATGACCCCTCTCTCCATCTCTCATCTGCATGTAATAATTGTCTCTCTTTCCTCTCACATCTACATGCAAAAATGTTTTTCTCTTTCCTCTCTCATAACCGCAACTTACTGTAACAAAATTGTGGCAGCTAACTGTCATATTGTGGCAACTACTAGCTGCCACAATTTTGTGGCAGTTATAAAATTGTGGCAGTTACTCTCACAACTAACTGCCACAAGTTGTGGCAGTTAGTTGTGACAGTTTAGCTGTCATAAGTTGTGATAGTTAACACAACTAGCTGCCACACATTAAACATGGGATTTAATGTAAAAAAAAAATTATATTTTTTGAGTTTCATAGTTATTTTTTATTTTGCATCATTATATATTTATTTTTGGCTTTTTGGTAAGTGAAGAAACGTGAACAATATTGTCGTCTTTTTGGGACAACAATTTTGAATGTCATTGTCTACGTCTTATTCCTTGAGTAAATTTTTTGATAAGGGTTAATTTATTTGATATTAGTATTTTTATTTTATTGCTAAGATATGATCTCTCTATTTTGATAACAAAATAAAAAATATTTAAAACATTTAAATATTAACAAAACATTAAATTTGCAGTAAGGGTTTGTTAATTTTTTAGGACATTTAAATAAAGTAATATTGTTAATCATAAAGTGATATGATAAAAACAAAATCACAACCGACATGGCAACGGGGAAGCTGGCTCCTCTGGTCTACATTATGATAAAAAAAAGTTAGTGAATACTAACCAAGCT
>JBBPFQ010854606.1:0-12239 GCA_037974815.1 Kaempferia elegans
TGACTAAACACTATCACCTGTTTGGTAGCCTCAACAGCACCTTTGAACTTTTGCTGAGGATCCAAAGACAGCTTCTGCAATAAATTTGAAGCTTTTGCAGTGTAGCGTTAAGGGTAATACCAACCAGACAAAGCTATCTTTTTGGCAAGAAAAGCTAAAAGCTGAGATGCCCGAGTAAGTACGAAACTCAAATGCATATAGTAACCTGATACAAGTTTCTCTATGACTGAAAAGAACCCTAACAAAGATCTGAGAAGCCATTTACAGAAAGAGAAAAAAAGAGAAAGCTACGGGATTCAAAACCTCAACCGGGTAAGAAAGAAAGACGAAAAGAGAAAGGAAATGGAACCAAAAGCGATCATTCACGATCGACCGAGGAACCCCCGCATAAACCCTTCCAAGAACCCTCGAAGCCGAGGCGACAAGCAAGGAGAAGAAGGAAGGATACGGTCTGCTGCAGGGGCGACGGGCGCCATGGAGGAAGAACTCAGCGGGATCAAGAGGCGATGGAATGGAGAGCCGCCACCGCCACTGCCACGGGAGGATTGGAGAAGGAGACGACGAAGACAGAGAAAGAGAGAGAGTGAGAGAAGGACTTTAGTTTAGGGCTTGAAAAACGAAGCGGTGATTCAAATAGCTCCACGGCTCCGCCTCCGCGACCGGTCTTTTTTTTTTTGGATTTTCTTTTTTTTTCCCCTTATATTGAAAAAAAAAAATCAATCTACCCGGAGTTTATTGTCTTTTTTCAGTTCGCCCTTAATTATTTGGGAAAATATAATTTACACCCAATAATTTGATTGCATTTGACTTATAACCTTCTAGCAGGAGAATTATTTAGAATAATATGCAAAAGGTGGTGCCCCTTTGTATTAGAATCATCACAAGCTATTCACAGCACCCCTTTTTGAATTTTTTTTTATAAAAAAAACGCCCTTATAAGATGATACAGTCATCCTAAAATAACTATTCAACATTATTATCCCTACCTCATGTATTAAATTATAAGGAGGTGCTTGAAAGATGTATTTAGGAGACTGGAATGAGAATGAAATATGTTTCATTCTCATTTTTGATGTTTGGTAGACGGAAATAAGAATCTATGTATGAGTTTCATATCCCTAATTTTATAATCTACACCCCATAGGTTATCATTAAACTCATCCCCCCTCAATCAAACTTATTATCAGATTCTCAAATATATACTAAGCGCCCCTAGATTGATCAAGCACATTTTATAATTGATACAATACATATTTAATCTGTTCAAAAAAAATTTATATTATAAACGTTATAATTTCACAAGTATTTAACTTCTTTATCTAATATTTATATTATAGTAACTACATAAATATTAAGTGAAAAAGTCAAATAAGTGTGAAACCGTAACTGAGAGGTCAAGTATAATATTTATGTTGTAAGAATTAACAACTATAGTCCTCTCGAAGCGGTGTGATGGTTAAGGTATGAAAGGTTTTCACATCAGATCTTGAAGTTAAAACTCGACATGTACAAGTGTACCTCCTCCATGTATTGACCATTATAATTTCATAATTGTTACAATACAGATTCAACTTGTTCATCTAACATTAATATTATAATTATTACGAAATTATAAAGGCTACAATTCAAACTTATTATGTTTGACAATATTAAAATTGGAATAGCCATAAAATTGTAATGGCTACCATGCGTCCAATCGATCCAGAATTTAATAAGCGTGACCAAATATAATAATATCAAATATTGCATTCATTTTACACGGGCTGGTCGATGGGGCCAGATCAAATCCTCTGTCATAGGATTTCTCTGTCCCCATATCCCACTGTCGATCGGACGGTGCAGATCAGATCTGATTATCCTCGTGATATGTGCCGTGTGATTTAGATCTGATCAGATCTGATCTGTACCGTCCGATCGGCAATGGGATATAGAGACAAGGAAATCCTGGGACACGCCATAAAAATAAGAGTTTGATTTTTGCTCAATTATTTATCAAAATAAAAAAGAGTAAAGAAATCAACACCATTTCATTTGTTTTTTATTTGGCATATAATAGTTCATACAGGCCACTCTTTGATATAGTGTTTACAATAGTTTGCTCAAACAAAATGTAAGAAAATTCTAATTTTTAAACCAATCCCCAATAAAAAAAAAATCACATCTCGCAAATCTCTCTACCAAAAAAGCAAATCAAATCTATGTGGCTTTCCAACATTGGAAAAATCCAAAATAAACACCCCCAAAAATCACAATTTACACTCAAAAAATCATATTTGTTAAATTATTCCTTTTCTTCTTTCGTTAAATATATATATAAAAGAGGGCAAATTTGTCAATCCAGGAATGGTTGCACCAAGAATTGAAACCCCGACTTCTCGCGAAGAAGCGGCGGCGGCTCCACGTCGTAGAAGCTGATGTCGATTACCGATCGAGATATTTCATCCAAAGAGAAGGAAATGCTGCCAAATTGAGGTTAGGATCGATCAATCGATAGCAATTTTTTTTTGTCCGTGTGTGTGTGTGGATTTGAAGTCATTCGTCGTTTTTTTTCTTACCTGGAATCGTCGTCCAACAAGAAAGAGCTATGCGTCATGTAGGAGTCGTCAGTCATCATAGTTCTCATCTTTGCAATCACCTGAAATGCACTAGATTTACTCGTCTTTGGTTGTGGAATAGATTATAGTTTGGCTTTAAGTGATTTGGAAATCCATTGCGAGAATGATATAATATAATGTGATGAAAAAAGTCTCACCTCTTGAGATAATCCATGCGTTCCATGAGTAGCATACTTGTCATCCCAAAACATGGTACCGATCCTATAGATTTGGGGAACACTCAGGGCCTGAAATCAATTCAAAGATTGTTATACTCTCCAAAGCTAGACATTTATAGAGTTCAGATTCCAACTTACCGGGCAGAGTTCCTTTGTTATCTCCTCCAAGGATTTTTGGGACTTCTGATGCAAAACCTGCACAAAAGGTATGCTTTAGTAGTTTTTATGTGATTAATATCTGTAGTTTTTGGGACTTCATATAGTCATATTGCACGTACCAGAAACCCAACTGCTTGTCTTATGTGTTGGAGCTCATCCCACGAGGTTCCAGCTAACTGCAAATAGTCAGTCGGTATTATTATCTGTTTGTTTTGTGCATTTGGGGCTCCATTACGTGAACATTTCATGATACTATCAACTGACCTCTTCCGTTGTTTTGGAGCTCCATTGCTCCAATTCCTGCAGTCCAGCCTTCAAAAATTCTGCATTGCTAAATGAACAACATTCTCGGCGAAGTAGCAAGCTGTACAAAATTGCATTAATGTTATATGAGATGCAAATCTCAATCATTTTTGTCAAATTCCAGTGCCAAAGCCATTCCATTCTTGTCTTTCAAAGAACATATATTACAATGATGTGGAATGTATAAGGTACCTATTAAATAATTGCACATTGATAAATGCAAACACTTGGCTGAAAGTCTTGCTTATTATCATCATGGGCACCTGCAATGAAAAGATTAATTTTATAATGGAAAATTTTCAAATCTCATAAATAATTCTTTCTTAACTTTAATTTTCACATTAATCCAGTCTTTGAGATCTTTGGGTTCTCTTCTTTGAAACAAGAAACTTTTTTAATTCTTGTAAAGAAGAACAAAGAAATCATACATAGTTTTCTCTGAGTATAGATAGTGTACGATCCAAACATTTGACAATGTTTTGCCAGTGAACACTAGATGCTTGCTTGGCTACTAAATTGGAATGAATGCTCTTAGCGGATGGCCGTATTGATCTTGGCCTGAAAGATCTTGGTGCCTGTAGACAAATTTCCACTTTAATTGGTATTTAGTACTCGATCTTACTCACTTCAATTATACACATAACCTTGGCACGGACCTGTATGCACATAGTTAAGAATGGTCCAATCTCTTTTTTTAGGCTGTCTCTGATAATCCCATAGATCTTCTCAACATATGCTGTTAGTTGTTGCTTGAAAAGTAATGCTGGGTACTTTGCTTCTATCTTTGTTTGGTCATCGGTCTTGCTTACCATGCCACTGCATCCATTGGAAATTCCCACTCCAGTTGAAGATAAGCGTGTGTTCTGAAAATTAGGTAGTCCAAGATTACGGACATGGATACAGAAGAGAAATTGCAAAAAACAAAAGTATTTTGCCCATAATCAATCTCCCTTAGCTACTCTCAAGTCTTAGAAAATTAATAGGATTATTCCATCTCTATCAAGAGAAATTACTAAGAAGCAAAAAATCATTTTCTTTTATTGCTGGATAATGACGACAGTCAAAAGTGAAACTATAGAGTTTGCAGTTTGTCTAATTTACTCTTATAAAACACTTATATGGTGGTTCAAGTCTCATACTCTTGCCATTCTACTAAATAAGGGGACTGTAGTTGTTCGACTTCTGTGCAATCCTGTAGTTGACGTGCTGCTTGCTTTGAGATTTTTTTGCAAGAGCAGTAGAAGTGTAGAGGTCGTTGAAATCCAATAAGCAAGTTCACCAACTTTCTCCTGGTTCTGTGCAAAGGAATTAAACAAGTCACTGGCATTAAGAAATAATTCTATAAGGTAAAAGCATTTTGTTTGTCCTATATCCTATAGTTAGTCTGACTACCTCAGTAAATGATCTGATTGTTTGTATTATCCGGTCAAATATGTTTGTCTTCTCTGCTTGAAATGAGTGCCATTGAAGCAGTGATTTATACACAATACATGCTGCGGAAGGTCTTTTGTTCTCAAATCTCCTGTATTCTGAGAGACACTTGATAAGTGCATCATGATTTTCCTGCAAGCATAGAGTACTTGAGCATGTGCATTTGATTAACAGATAATCAGAAATATCGAAGAAACTATTCAATGCAGAAACACCAGAATAATCATTGATGATCTACGTCATTCTTGCTGCTAGCAGTTTTACTGCCATCACCAGAATAATTATTTTCTTACATACCTGTTGCCGATCAGTTAGCGATTTCTGTTTACTTAGAGCTGGTGCATGAGGTTCTACTGGCTCCTGCAATTTGAAATTTTGTTCATTAAGAGAGTCCTATTTGGTACTTGTGTGTTCATTAACATCAGAAACCATTACTTATTTTTAGCTTCGAATCATTTAGGAAGTTGCTAATTTGTATACCTTGATTACTGGTGGTTCAGTAGTTTTGGAATCAGCATTTGGGGGATAAACTGGAGCAGGCCGATTGCGGAGAAACTGGTTCTCTGACTCCAATGTGCTGATCTTGCTTTCAAGACTAAAAAGCAATTGCAAAGACTATATCAGTTCTATTGGAGATTCTTTCAGACAAAAAGAAATTCTTTATTTAAGGCATGCTATTTGATACCTTTTGATTTGCTCAGATAAATCTTCATTAGAGCAAGCAACTAATGCTTGCTGCCTCAGAACTTTATTCTCAGACTCTAGACCAGACAAATTTGTTTCAAGACTGCATAGTTAAATGGATAGTTATTTGCATTCCTTAAAGTTCCAAATGCTTTTGATGCTTTTATGTTTTACATAACACAAGGAGGGAAAGTAGACTACTTTTTTATATGGTACCTCTCTATCATCTCTTGCATTTGGCTGATTTTTGAGTTGTATTCTTCTGTGTCTTTTAGTAATTCTTCAACCCGATTTTGAACCTCATTATATCTTCCTTCAAATTCCTCGGCCTTGGACCTGAATATACTTAGCTCAGCCTGTAAAGAATCAGACCCTTCGTCAACGTTAAATCATGTTGTTTCATATGCTTATTTGTACACATATCGCATTCTTCAACTTGGATGACCAAAGATTTGTTTGTTCTAGTTCTTCAAATTCAAATTCATCCTTACAGATATTCCTATGCATGCTTATTATAGATTTTTGACAGAGTAATGGAACCTCTAGCTCATTATTGCGGTTGGCCAACAAGTCTAGTTTGGCATTGTCGACCACTGGGACCTCTTTAATGACTGGTGGTGCTTGTTCAATAGCAATCCTAGCTTCTTCTTTTTCTCTGATAATTGCTTCTTGGGCTTCATCAAGTTTCACATGCATTTCTTGTAATGCACTTTGTAACTTTGTAATTTCTTTCCCTTTAGCCTCTTCGATGTCAATCTACATAAACACTCCATAATAGTTAGACAGTAATGAATATATGCATTCGCTCTATTTTTAAATGATAGCATACCCTCATATGCTTTTCAACATCTAATCTCCAAGTTAGCTCTTCAACCTTCTTTTCAAGCTTGTCCTTTGCTTCCTTAAGTGCTCCTGTTTCCCTTGCAGCCTATATACCCAATTTGTCAATAGCGAAATCCAGCAGCATGGACGTTGCACTTTCTAGCCATAATCCAAACAAAACATATGATGGCAAGGTTCCTATTTGATAGCTAAGAAAAACTTACCATTCTTAACTGCCGAAGTTCCTTTCTTCCAATACGCCCTCTCCACAGGCATTGAAGTATCAAAGTTGCTTTCTTTTGATGTTTATAAGCAGAACGAGCTTGATATAGACGCCATTGAGTCTGTAGGTCATAATAAAAAGGTACGAATTCTAAATGGTTTTATTGTCTTTATGACAAGGTATTCAATGTCTAATTCCTTTGCAAATCCACATACTTGTATTATTGTAGCAGCCTTGGTTCTCCTTTTATGTCTGTATTCATTACGTGCTGCCATTGCTTTTAGTCCTGTTTGAATAACAATTGCAGCTGACCGCAGTTGTGAATAAGATTTTCTAGCCGCATGAGAACGTGCATATTTCTGGATGCGTATTGATGCATCCACTCTTCTCATGCTTTCATATAGCTTTCTTGCAAGACGTGCTGCACCAGTAATAAACACGTCAGTAATCTGTAAAAATATTTGTTATCCTACAAAAGAAATGGTAGAACAGGAACCTCTCCAAAGTTTTTGAAGTTGAATTGAGGCTTTGCGCAAGGTTAGGAATTCCTTCCGAGCAAGATGTGTATGTATTTGCCTCTGGATGGTCCTTGCAGCATTAGACAAAACTTCCATGCGGCGAGTATCTAGTTCAGCCATCTGACCAGCTCTGAGGAATACTTTCGTTTTTCCTATCTGAAAGCAAGGCATTGTGCTAATTTTTAGAATGCATAAATAATAAATCAAGATAGACTTTGTCTCCGTTTTGGATTTTTTGACCGTCAACAGGATGCACCTGATAGCCTTTCAAGCCCATTCTTTCCAATATAGCTGCACATGCTGCTTTTTCATCCGAGCTGCAAGATTTGGTTTGTATTCCGTCTTTAAATTTCATAAAATCTTTGGAAAGCAGATTGTAGTTTCTTAGTAGAACTTGTTACCTGTCAACAAGATCTACTGCGAGAATTCCAAAACGATCAACAAATTCCTCAAACGTTCTTTTTGTTGGATAGCCAGCGCAACTTATCCTGATCGCCTCCAACACACCCTAAGTATGAGAGAAAGTGAGAAATGAGATACACAGTATGTCAGATCTTGCTGGATAGAGGATGATAAGATAATTCCAGTTCAATGCGCGCTCACTGACCCCACATCTCAATTGGTTCAGGACATTGAAATTTTCAAAGATTCCTGGTTTTAAGACTGTATTGGGCTTTATACATCTGATGTAATGCGGTTCTGTGGTGCTCAAAGTTTCCATTAGTGATTGGAGTTGTTGCTGCAAATTTCCCCTAAAGAATCATTAGGAATTTAAAGAAGATGATTTAACTCATGGATGTAAAATCTTTTGCTCCTTACCTTAAATCGTGTACCTATTGATGAGAACTTTGACTGTTTTGAAGCTTCCTCAGGTAATGGTGGAATTAGATTTGCCACGAAAGGACACTTTGAAGCATTTAGTAGAGCTTGATGTTCTGCAACAACGTAGTCTTTGTTCTTATCGAGGAATAGATCAGCTTGGTAAGTAACCTGTTGATTAAACTTAGTGACTTAGTTCCATATAGAAGATACATCACATTTGGTACATTTATCACTTGTCTTATCTTGTTTTCCTTACATCTCCAGCATAATGGTTGATGTTAAAGGCAGTTCGAGCAAGTTTTGGCTTGCTAAAACGCTTGTGATTCTTGTATGTTTGGTACATCTTCTGAGCAAAAGTTTCATGAGTTGACTTTGGAAACATGCTGCAATATCAAAATTAGTTGGATTAATGTCCATCTTAATATTAGCTACAATTGTTTGTCGGCACTGTTCCAACCAAAAAGGAAGGGAAAAGGCTTACCATGCTTCATCAAGCAGTGCAATTATTCCCCCAGGTTTCTGCATCAAAACAGTAAGAATTAGTGCCCAGCTTTTTATTTCATCAAGGATAATCAATATGGATGTTATGCTCATTTTTACCTTTTCTATAAGATCCAGTACGTCTTGATTATCTACGAACTCCACATAACTCCAGTCGATTTCTTCTTTGGTGTACTCTTCTTGCTCCATCTTGAATACATGCTGTTTTCCCCAAAAAATTAGCATTAATAAAGATGCTGTTGCATAGTGTAAGGATGACAAAGATGATTATTTATATACATACTTGATTGAAATGTTGTTGCAATTTCTCATTAGTTAAGTTGATACACAATTGCTCAAAACTGCCAGCATTGAACTTTTTGTCAGTAAAATCCTAGAAATGCGCTTGTATTTTCCAAAATAGATTACCTGTTTATCTTGAAGCTCTCAAATCCATATATATCGAGCACGCCAATAATTTCTTTTGCATCTGGATCCTGTCCAATTGAGGTGTTGATTGTGTCTACTATCCTGCCATGATATTTTACAAACGCTTTCACAAAATATGCATCAACATTAACCATCTGAAACTACTAAGGATTGAAGGATTTTGTTTAAGATTGGATAAACATGTCTGCTGAAGATTGACAAGATTGTTCGTCAAATATACCAAGTTAGATAACTGAGATCAATCATGCTCAAATAATCTTACCAGTCGAACAATCTTGAGTATACTGTTTTAGCTAAAGCATCACGACTTAGTGCGGCAGACTCTGGATCAAGAGGCTTTGTGATTTTGCCATCTGGTGTGACAATCACACGCTGGCAAAGGGAATCTTTGAGTTCTTTTTCATCAGCCCTGAGAGCACCGGAGTTTTTAGCATGTAGAAATTTAAACAATGAGAGCATAACTTAGATGATTATCATGCACAAGATTCTTGTTTCGCACATTAGCAACTCTGCAGCTGTTTTAAGATGGTAGAGTGATTTCTCATCTCTCAACTTTGAGGAATCAATTTCAGTCCCTTTGGCAAAATTTATGTTCCCCAAGTGAAGAATTGCAGCTACTACTCGAAATATCGCGTCCTGCACATGAAATACCGTTCCCTGTTGATTCAGATGTCATATACTTTTTTCTAAGTCCAAATATGCATGCGAGATGTTAAAACCTGATCTTCCTGATTGATTCCGACAATATCCATGGCTTTTCTAGTTTCTAAATATTCCCTGGCATCGTCCATGTTTGCTACTTCAAAACAATTTGTTTGGTTTAGATAATGGAATGTTCTTGGATCTGCAACCTTAAACTTCTTCGCTTCCTAAAACAAGAATGAGTAACAATATTCTTATCAAATGATAAGCCTTTTGTGTAAGAATTTCTCTGTTAAAAGATTGGAGTTGGCAAAGTACCTCTGGGGGTGCAGAACAGAGCATATAGAAACAATGGTAGTTTCTTTCTGGATCAGATACTTGGCATACCCGTGAACGTTCAAGAAGGTATGTGCGAACTGCAGCTCCTGAGATCTTCCCGTATTTGTCAAATTGGATTTCCACAAACTTGCCAAAACGACTGGATATGCAGGATATTTCTTGATATTAGATTTAGAGTTATGCTAACACAACTACTACTTGTTTGTAAATAGGGCATCTGTTTACTGATCACCTTGAGTTGTTATTTTTCACTGTTTTTGAATTCCCAAATGCTTCGAGCACCGGATTGGACTGCAAACGATAGTGCATTATCCTCTTCAAGTAGGGATTAAGCTCATAATATTCTCTATTATAAATGCTAGAGGTAAGCATTTTGTACCTCCAAGACCTGTTGCTCTACTGTTCTTCCCTCGGTGCCTGATCTGCCTCCCATGAAAGCTAGATATCTCATGAGCATCTTCGTCGTCTCAGTTTTACCAGCTCCGCTCTCGCCACTAACCAAGATTGACTGGCTTCCGTGGTCATTTATAATCGCCCTGTTACGCTTACAATCCCAAATTTAGCAGCCATTTTGTTTTTATTGATACATTTCCATCGAACTAACATCTGAATTTTATGCAGCCTACCTGTAGCAGTCATCCGCCACTGCGAAAAGATGAGGATTCAGCTCGCCGAAAGCAGCCCCCTTGTACTGTTCCATCATATGCACATCATACAAATGCGGAAGCCTTTGAAATGGATTCACAGCGATCAATATATTCCCGGTGTAGGTCTGTCAAATGAAGTTATCCTCTGTTTAAGCTTCTGACAATGTGGTTTTCAGACGGATTTTGGAAGATGGAACTTACATAAATCTCATTTAGTGCATAGCGGGAAGACAGGTTCTGCAGAACTCCTGGCTCATGGAGATACGCCAATTTGGTCATGTCATCCACCCCAGCTGCAGGAGCTTCTGTGTCTTTGGGGTATATACTCGACAGATTCGCCACAACCTGCACGGTCGGTCCGTCGACTAAGTAGTTTACTTTTAAGCTAGTAACAGAGGAACAGTAAACAGTTTCTTGTTATGGTTAATTATGGTTGAGGTTGTGAGATTTGAGAAACATCAAAATTTGAAGAACTTTGAGAGATCTTTCATTGAAAGGCACTAAGGTCCATAACAGAGCTCAGTTCCATCAATTTGGGCGTGAACTCTGCTTTTGAGTTCATCTATAATTCAAAATTGTTTGGATTTCATAGCACAAATTAATCAATCTGATGGTATTTTTATTCAGAAAAAAAAACAAACAGGAAACTAATCTGCTGGCGGTGAGTATGACATACAGTCTTGCCGGAGGTGGTGAGTATAGTGGCAGCGCCGCCTTTGATGGCCGTGACTTGGCCGTCGATCCATGCTGCCTCGGGATCCTCCACCCATACGTGCGACCCCACGATGATGTTCACCGGCGTCCCCTGCGCTCCCAGAATCAAAGATTTATTCGGCAAGTGAATCAAGGAAGACGCGTGATCTGATAATGATCAGACAGAACTCACCATGATGCTCTGTTTCTGCCTTGACCCGCCGCCAACGATCGATCATTCAATCGAGGAAGAAGATTAGAGAGAAGGCGAGGGAAAGGAAAGGAAAGGAAGAAAAGAAGAGATTGGAGAGGAAAAAGATTAAAGAAATGTAAAGGCGACGGGAGAGGGAATGAATGAAGAAGGTGGTGGGGCAGTGATGTGGTTGGAGGAGCTCCGAAAGAGAAGGGAAAGAAAGGGAAGAAAAAAAAAAAAAAAAAAGTCGGCCCGAGACGGTGGAAAAGCCAGCCTGTCACTGTCAGCAGATCCATGTCAGCTACTGACGTGGCGAGGCACTGCTGGATTCGGCCGGGTGATGTGTCGGATATCCTCTAGATTCGGCCTGAAATGGATTTCATTCCGCCCCCTCCAAATTTGCAAGCTTACGAATTTTAAGCGCAGAAGACGTTTTGATAATTTTAAACTTTAGAGGGTATTTTTGAAAAAGTTTAAATATGAGCTTGCGTGGTTGAATAATACGGCGGAGGTGGGCCCCTTATTGGATCAAGTAGTGGTCGGTGGCTGGCCCCACCTCCGGCTTTAACCATTCACATCCTTTTTCTTACCGGGCGGTGGCTGGCGGTGGGACCCGGCGAGTCTTTCGGTAGCCACCGCATCGCCGACGCGCACGTGCTCCACTAGCCTCCGGTGGCCGGTGCGTGTGACCCCACAACCATCACGCATCGAATGGATGCTTAATTTATTTTGAGAAAAAAAGTTGACAGTCTCTTTAGAAAATAATTACCGAATATATATATATATATATATATATATCTTAGCTTGCACAACGCTATGTGCACGACATATTACGTGGCCTGCGCACGTGACATTTCTTCCAATTTTTTAAAGTCTCTCTCATCTCTCTCCCTGCATGTAAATTAACTCCTCTCACATTCTCTCACTTATATGAAGACAACTCTCTCAGCATGCAATGTAAAAAACAGCGCTGCGTGAAAAAATACAACTCCCCGCGGAGCTATTTTTCAAAGAACTCTATTGTAGAGCTGTTATTCAGAGAACAACTCCATTGTGGAGC
>JBBPFQ010854822.1:0-12236 GCA_037974815.1 Kaempferia elegans
ACTGAAGCCACACGGATGCGCCACAAGAGAGTATATATATAGAGGGTGATTAGTGGCGAAACATAAGAGGGGCTTATACAGATATATTATTTAGCCTTAATACCTAAAGTCCAATATAAATTTTCTAATTAGCCCAATACGTCATTTTCTTCATATCTAAGACTTTAAATTTTACCAAAATTCTAAAAGCCCAAATATAATAATTAGCCTTGTCCCTTGTATAATTATTCTATTTATACTCTTTTAATTTGTTTTCTATTTTTTTATATTTTATTGAAATATTAGCGTGTTGATATGAAAGACTTTTTTATAATATAATGCATACTTATTTTATGAATAAAATTTTTTCATATAAAAAAATAATGATTTATTTTAAATTTAGCCCCCCATGGATTAAAATCCTGGTTTCGCCCCTGGTGTTATGTACTGTTTTATTTATTTATTTTTCACTAATATAGCGTCCTAAGTATATCCATATTGATTTTAACATTAATATAAATCACTTATTAAAAAAGCATTGTCACCTATCACATATTCATTATATCAACATACCCATATTAATTTTAATATTAACGTTTATTATTTAGAGATATTCATTCATCTATATTGTTTATAACCAAAATCAATTTTCTTATTTTCTATTTTTTTTTTTATAAAATCTACATATTAACCGTCTTGAGAAAATTTAATGTTGTTAATGTGTTAATATTATAATACCCATTTACATTTATTGTAACACTATTTGAGTTTTATAACACTCACGGTCAATATAATTAATGGTAAGCTAGGATCTATTATGATTGGTCCTACGATGATTTATGAGGAAATAAATAAAAATGTTATAATTGACTAGGAGATAAATAAAAAGGTTATAATTGACTAGTAAGGAGAAATTTTTTTTTAATCAATTTTACTCAAATTCAAACCCTTAGCAACTCATACCAGCTAACTCAATCCAGTTCGAGGGGCAGTAATGATATAGCCTGGATTAATGTTTTCCATTAGAGTAATCACAGTGAAGATATTTAAAAGGAATATTTTTTTAATATTCTCACAAAAAAGAATAGGAGCGGGATATTAGAAATAACCCGTATTCAATTTTATGAGATGATTTCTGTTCTTTGTTATTTTACAAGATGAAATGCACCATAGTCCTCGGAGAGAAAAAAAAAAAAAAATCTAGCAAGCGCATGGATGGATGAGAGGGTTTATTTGAAATTTAAAAATTTTGAGTGTGAGATATTTAACGAGTGAGATGTATAAATATTTAATTGAGGATATTTACTTGTGAGATTGCGAATATCTGAATTTAAAATATTCTGGTGTTGTCGTGCGATTAGCCTGACATTCTCCTCTTCGTCGTCTGAATCTCCACCGCCAAACGCAGCGCCTCCGCCGGCGGATTCTCCTCCTCCGCCAGTAGTCTCCTGCCGGATCCGATGTTCAAAATCCAGCCCGCCTCGATTCAACCTTTCAGCACTCTTCTTCTCCGCCACGAGCTCCTCTTACTCCCCGGAAGCCAACCCTTTACCGGCTCAGGATCTCTCCTCTCTTCCAGTCACCCTGGGGGTTCAAGGCGCCTCACTGGACCTTTCGACTTCCCCAGGTGCACGCT
Organism: Kaempferia elegans; assembly: GCA_037974815.1. Classification (NCBI taxonomy): domain Eukaryota; kingdom Viridiplantae; phylum Streptophyta; class Magnoliopsida; order Zingiberales; family Zingiberaceae; genus Kaempferia; species Kaempferia elegans. Next base: position 1,616 of record JBBPFQ010854822.1, read on the forward strand.
TCATTCCGGAAGTCCAGAGTGGGAGGAACAGTCTGGAGTTTGGTCTTCATCCGGCGAGGCTGAGGATATGCATAAGGTTTCCGCATACTTTGATCCCATGGAGGGAAACATCAAGAGCACGCCGGTTGTAGACGAGAACGAAAGCTTCAGGGTTGGGAAGCCTTTCTCGAAGAAGAATGGTCATAATGTCGGCCCCTACGCGGTTGTGAAGAGGAAGTCGGGGAAGGCGAGGATTTCTTGGGTCTGCGATAACTGTGGAGAGGGATTTGGACAGTGGTGGGGAAGTTGTCCATCCTGCCATACTCTGGCCTCGGTTAAGAAGTTTGTGGAATCCGAGGTGAGTACGTCAAGGGGGTCTGAGATTTCTGAAGCCGTAGTTAGGTCGTGGTTCCCTCAGCAGGCAGGAGCGTCGGCCCCCCTGAGCTTGGTAGAAGTCAGCGCGAGCAGAAACCAGTCTGAATGGAGAATTCCACTGTGAGCCTTTCTTATTTACATGTATCTATTGTATGACTCAAACAACAAAGCTGGATATGCAGTCATGTTCATGCTTTTATGAAATGTTTGTTTAGATATCTATCATCTATGTAGTATACTAGTATGTACTGAATAAAAGGTAAATTCCATGCAGTTGTAGAACATATTCAGGCGGCGTCTACATATTAAAATAGAATCATCTATGCTTGTACAACTGTTCATCAAATTGAAGAAAGTTCATGGAAACAATAATCTTACTCTGAAATGAATGGTTCTATCACAATGAAGAAATAAGAAATGGAAATGAGAAAAAAAAAATCTTTCTGAATATTGATATGCATTTACTTTCTAGCTCGGGACATTTTGGACAAGAGGTTTCTAGAGTACTTGGTGGTGGTATTGTGCCAGGTATGTAAATTTCAGTCTACCCTTGTTTCTCTTGAATTCAAGATAAGGTTCTTTCTGCTTTACGATAATTTGAAATATAGAAACTTGATAAGAACTAAAGGTTATTTCTTCTACATCAGTATTCAATTTATGATCCTGGAACACTATCTGAAGTGGTTTCAGTTACCTTCATACATATGCATGCTTCTTTTTTGGGACATGTTGATGCTTTCAGCCATTATTTTGTAGAATTCATTTTCTAGTCAATTTTGTTCCCTATTGTGGAACTGCATTTCATGCATTTGATTTTACCTTGAATATTTATTCGGACTATATTGCGAATAAGGAAAGCAACACTTAACAAGCATAATGGAAGTTGAGAGATATTGATAGACGATGAGTTATCAAACTCTGAACTCCTTAATGATCATCCTTTTTTCCTACTTCCTGTGATGAGAATCACAAGAAAATTAGTAGTGATGGGAAATGAAAAGGACATGAATTGTTGATGCAGTTACTCACCATATAGCAAGATTAAATTAAGGTTGATTGCAGAGATTGTTATCCATTGTCTTAAAGCCATAGTTTGTTTATGCTTTTGGTTGTGCAGGCTCCTTAATTCTAATTGGTGGTGAACCTGGTGTTGGCAAGAGTACACTACTATTGCAGGTTTGAACTGTATTACTGTCTAAGCCTATGTCTCTTTGCTTTCTGTCTACTAATTATGTAGATTGTAGATCTACAGAAAATTTCTACTATGCATATATTTTTGAAATAGGTTTGTCCATTCATTTATGGTTTATGTCTGATAAAAAAATTTTGTTTGACTATGAAGATTGCCTCAATTTTAGCTCAAGGATTCAATCACAATGGGCCTGCTCCAGTTGTATATGTATCTGGTGAGGAGGTATGCTGTTTACTCTAAGGTCATACTTGTGGCAATTTAGGGTATTCATATTCTCGTTCTTGTGTTTTATTTACAACCTTTCTTGTAACCTTTGAAGCATTTCTTTGAATCTTATAGTGTGACTTGGACTACTGTCATGACCAAATTATCTGATGCTTCAAGATATATAGGCAGGGAAAACAGTAAACATATCTGCAAAAGTATGGTCCTACAAAGTTGTGGTGGTACTTGTGATGGATTAATTTACCATTTAGGAAATATGTGCCTTAACTAAGCCAAAAGTCTGAACATAAATTCTTGTCAAGTCAATATTTTCTTATATTTATACTTGCAAATTCACCAATGAGAAATAATCTTAAAGACCTGTTGACATAACTTTGAACATTGTTTTTAATATGTTAATTGGAAATTTGATCTTAGAAATAGTGGCCTTGTAAATGAAAATATCGTTGATATATTGCATTAAGATAGGGAGGAGACTGGAAGATAGTTGAAGTGGTTGCTGAATGGAGAGCCAAGCACAGGGAGTTGTGTATTAGATTTGTCTGATTGTTTCTTGTTTTTGCCCCTTTCTTAGAGCTTTGACAAGCCAAGTGAACTTATGTAGGTCCAGACTCCTTGGTCTATAAAAGGTGGGGTGAATCATCTCATAATAAGTGGATTGGTGGCTTGGTGAATGCTTTTGTTGTGATGTATGTTCGACGGAGATAGTGTAGATCTCTATGGGAAACTACAAACCTTGAACTTGTTGATTCTTGCCAAATCAATGCCTTCCGATAGATCCATTTTTAAAAAATGTTTTTCTCTTCATGTCCACGTCACTTCTACTTCCGCGATGTGTAGGCAGTGATTGTGTTTCTAACAATTGATACCTGACAAATGTCACATCCCTAGCAACTAGCATCTGATAGCATTGTTTTCTATTAGTAATCAGGCATCTGGGTGTGAAGGCAACAACCCACCCTTTTATCCCAGCTTGAAGCTGTCAGTGATAATACTATAATCTCAACATCGTGCCCAAAATTTGTAAGACAGTGATTAGATGCTATCTTAATCATCATCATTCACATGGAGCTCTTTTTCTTAATAAAAATACTTTGGTTGGAAATTTTTTAAGATAAATATTATGAGATTCAGAAAAAAAAATGATTGGTGGATTCATGAATTGTGAAAATTATCACTCTTCATTCTTGTGATGCTTTTATCCTTTATCCTCGTCCTGTTATTTTTATCTCTTCTTTCTTGTTAATTACTGGTTTGTTTTTTTAATTATTTGTGCTGACTAATATAGCATTTTCTTTTTAATAATTTTTCATATGCTTTGAAACTGATCATAAAATTATTGCCTATAAACTTGATTTTTGTTTTATAACTCAATGTTCTTTCTTTGCAGAGCATTGAACAAATAGGAAACAGAGCAGACAGAATGAGTATCACAACAAATGACCTTTTCTTGTATTCAAGTACCGATATTGAGGTGTTTTGTGTCTATGTCACCCTTTTCTTACTACCAAAGAAGTTTATTTCAATCATGTTGTCTAGATAGGTGCTGTTATGATTGAGTTGTTTGTATTTGGATAATTATAAATCAAGAAAGGCATGCCATGTATGAAACCCAAATTCAAAGATGACCAAAAAAGAATGAACTTTCCTGAATGGCACAAGCATTTTCATATGATGCTCACTATTTTTGAACCGTTTATCACCAGAAGTAACAGTGGTTGTGGAACATTTTATCCAATATGTTTATTTGTGCTAATTCAAGTTAACTTTTTAGTTTGCCAAACTTAGTCAATGTTATATTTGTTGCTAAACTATGTTAATTAGGTGTCCTTGTGGAACATTACACATTGCTACCTACGTTTTTTTTTATATAGAGAGGTTCCATTTAATAAAGATCCTACATATTATTTCCTCATGAATGTGTTAATGGAGGTGGCATGCTATAATGTTTAAAGCAATATATTTTGAGTTTTTCATGATATTGAATGCTCAATTTTAGGTGTTTTGAGTTTATCATGGAAAATGTGCTTCCGTTTTGTTTCTTCCACTTCTCAATTAAGTTATTTTTTTAGTTCTTTGATTCTCTATTGTAATCAAGTCACCTGGAACAACCCAATCTTTCAAGGGCAGTGAGTGGGCAAGGAGCAACTCTTGGTAGAATCCTAGGATGTTAGAGGTAGAAGCAATCAAATATATTGGAAAAAATGACTAGCTTAAGGGTGTAACATATAATGAACTAAGTAGAAGTCCTGACAAGGCAACTTTCACAATGGGGTCACCTCTAGAGAAGTTCTTCACTTGGGAGTCAATTTCCTTCATCGGACAAATTCACGAGGTCTATAATACAGGATATTGGTAAAGTGGATAATACCTTGATATTATCCCGTATATGGTGTTTCACAATTTGGTATTAAATTCGGGTTGTATTTAATCTTTTTGTTGGATCATTAATATAACATACTATGAATGTAATTTTACAGTCAATTAGACTATATTCTCTCGTAGATTGTGGATATGAAGACTATATTCTCTCATAGATTGTGGATATGAACCTGATTGCCATACCATAGCTCTTGAAATGCTGTATATTTGTTTGTAAAATTCATGCCATGGAAAGAGGATCATATTAACTTGTTTTTACAATAAATTAGTAACTGTTTGATGATCTACTGTATAAACGGTAAATTAATTCAACTGCAGGACATTCTGGACAAAATTCAAACATTGTTTCCACGTGCTCTTGTTGTTGATTCCATTCAGACTGTTTATTTGAAAGGAGTTACTGGTAGTGCTGGAAATATCATGCAGGTTTGTTCTCATAGAACTAGAAATTTCCCCATCTCACTAGTTTAAGTCAGAAAATACTGGTTATGACATACATATATATATATGAGAAAATCTATTTCAGTGGGAGCTTTACAATAGAGTTGCCTTGTTAGCATGTGCTTTTATTTGCCTATGCTCTGTTTTGATTGTGCATCTAGCTGAAAATAACTTTAGAAGTATGTATACTTTCTCTAAGTTTAGAAAGGTTCGCATCTTCTTTTTGTCGCATAGAACTCTTTTTCTGTAGCAAATTTTGCTTTCCCTATCTTTCGTTGATGTTAAACAGAGTTGAATATGTCTTCATCTCCACCCTATGTACCTAATTTTACTTATCTCTACTTGAAACAGGTTAAGGAGTGTACATCCGCATTGCTCCGATTTGCAAAGCAGACTAATATCCCCATTCTTTTTGTAAGCTAACCTTCTCTAAAACTTCTATTTGAATTTGATGCTCACTTCACATGGATTGGTGCAGCAACCCACCATTAGTTTGATAATGCAACTTATACTGTGCTTCTATATAAATCATCCAGGGCATGTGGGCAATTAATAATCATGTGATTTGCATATGCCACTAATCCCATAGAACAATTCTATTTTTGTCGTCACATTTGATCTGGCAGATCTATCCATAAGAATTTCTTTTGGTAAAAGCTTATGAATTCTTTGTTTGAACAATAATTTAGAAGTCTTAGAATTCTTTGTTTGTTTCAGACAGGGCATGTGACAAAATCAGGAGATATTGCTGGGCCTCGAATGTTGGAGCACATAGTGGATGGTGTTTTCTATATGGAGGTTTGTATCATATACTCTAGCACCCAACTATCTTGTGTTTGTGTTTGGTTTATTGGATCTTTTCGGAACTAAGATACTGGGTGTTTTTAGTGTGTAATAAAGTTAATTTTGCAGAACACCCAATACTGAATAACTATACATCATTTGCAACTATTTTAATAATCAAAATTATAAACAAAAAGGACGTCTTGTATCATTAATGTTAGACACCATTATGTAAATAGTATAATAGTTGGGAATATTGTTATGTGAATAATACGAGCAAGGGGGAATGAGAACCCTAAGCTATTCTTTCCCACAACACTGGTCTCAGTGACCACTATTGGTTCCTTCATAATTGACTTAGGCATCCTTCATGCTTTAGTAACAAAGCCTCCTACACATGCATTCTTCCATGCTTTGTAATTTTTCTTGTACCCCCTAATTACAATGGAATATGTCCTATATCCAATATGCTTACCTGAAGAGTGTTGTTACAGGGTGAGAGGTACTCATCTTATCGGCTACTGCGCTCTGTGAAGAACCGCTTTGGTTCAACTGATGAGGTATCAGATAGTTGAGGTACCAAAGGCATTTTACTGTATTTTGAGTTTACCACTTTGTTTCTCATAGTTCTGAGTAAGTTTCTTAGGATGAAATGGTTGTGTTTGCTTCTTGAAGTTATTTGCTAGTCAAGTGCTTGAAAAGGATCTACTCGCTAGATCAAGGCGACTGGCATGTTTTAATAAATTTGGTAACCAGTATTTGACTACCTTGGTTTCAAAGAGCCTATATGTAATATCTTCAATGCACTTGCATTTCTAAATGGCTTAACAAGACATTGATATAGAACTAAAGCAGAGCACCAACTTTCAAAAGAATACGTTGGATTTAGTATATAAACTACTCATATGACTGCTGTATGGCTTCCATAAGCTAGAGCTTTGAGTGTGGCCGTTCTGTAATAAGCTTCATTAAATATCTATGGGTATTCTGGGTAGCAATATTGGAGTGAGCTTTTAAGCTTCTTCTTTTTCTCTCCCTCTTATCTGTTGTATAACATCATCCAGGAGTTGCCATCTTCTGTCAACTTTTATCAGCAATCATAGTCATTAGTAATTGATTATTTGTGGCTCCATAACATCACTATTGAAGACATTTTTTTGCTGAAACTTGAATTTGAGTCATCATTTAGTATTCTCTGGAGCCAGCAGTTCAACTGCTATTGGCAGGTTAACAGTTGTTAGTGCTTAACAGGATTTGAACATAACACATCAACCTGAAGAGGAGATAGGAAGACATTATACATACAAAAGCATGCATATTGAATACTCAATAACGAGATAGAATATGGATGGATAAGAGAGCTAAATTGAAGTACATATTTGCTGTTTAATTCTTTCTAAACGTGGTATATCTATACTGTTCTAAGTTACATAATATTTTTCCTTATTTTGACCAAATAGAAACAAGCATTGATGTGATTGCGTTATTCTATATTAATTTGTTGACATGCAAAATTTTGTAGCTCAAAAGGTAATTAATAGACATGTGCTTAGATAACTGATCTTGTGGTATATTCATGCAATATCAAACTGAAAGGGTTGGATATTAGTAACTAGAAAATCATGACCGAGGACACTAAAATTACAGATTTCATGCATCTTTTATTGTTTCAGTGCATTATATGTTATCTAAAAGTTATGTATACTGCTAGATATTGGCTTGGCCATTTTATCCAAAACAGTATTAGCTTTTTGTATACAGCAGACAAGTCCTGGCACTTGATGAATGTTAATATGTTTCTGAGCAGTTGTAATTGTTAAAAAGTCAATGCAAATAACTTCTTAGTTTTTGTCAGCTTGGAGTGTTTGAAATGACACAGTTTGGTTTGCAAGCTGTCACAAATCCAAGTGAAATATTCCTGAGCGAGCACTTCTCTGACTCTGAAGTATTACCTGGTCTTGCAGTAGCAGTTATCCTTGATGGCTCACGAACTTTCCTGATTGAAATCCAGGTATTTCTGCTTATATATACTATTTGTTATTCAGTTTCTTTTAGTGAAGAAATCAATAATTGCTTATGGATTTCTCTTGCATCATTTTGGTGCTTGGTGTTCTCAGCAACACTAGTATTATCTCTTTTTAGAGATAAGCATAGGACTGCAGTTTCCAGTGCTTATACCTGGGTAGCCTATGGTGCATATCCATGGTTTACCAAGTCCATATTCTGTTTGTCATGGCCGCCTAATGTCAACCCAGTAGTAGCATAAGTTTTTTTCTATAAACCTTTATGTACCATTCATATTCTCTGAGTTCTGAATAATAGTAAGTGATGAAATCTAGGATTCTAGTTTCCTTTAGGATCTAAGTAGTGGATCCTAGTCGTCATTTTCTTTCAAGATGTTGTAAAACAAACATGTGATGCTGCAAGCTAGAAGATATTCTCATGCTTCTCACAAGGATATCAAGTGTGCCTATGTGTTGGTGTATTTTACTAGCACCCAACAAAAGCAATCTGCAACCGATCCTTGTTACAACTATTCAAGGAATCAAATAGATATTTGCATGATTTCATATCTTGTTTGTGCCTGTTGGCATGAATGAAACATTATTCTACTAGGGCACCAAAATTGAGATGAAGCCAGGATGAGGAAAATTACTTGTTTAGATTTTATCATCTGGTTACCAAAAATGAATTTCTGTATGAGGTGAGTGATTGAGTTTACTTGGTCTTTTGAGATTGATAGCGGAGGAAATTTGCAACAACAATTAGGAAGCAATGATCATGCAGACAAGAGCACACCTAAGGGACTCTATCATTGCTAATTGAACAAACATTAATTCATAGGCAAATCATATACCGATAATATATAACCTGATTCAGCTGATTTGTACTTGTATAATAACTCTTCAACTTTATTTTGGTTTTGGTTTGAACCAAACCAAATCAAGATAGAGTCAATGCTCCACATAATTGTAATTGTTCTAATTTAATTAAAGCCAGTCAGGTCTAAATATAACCCTAAATGGGCTTTATTAAACAAGGCGGCATCATCTGATCCATGCACAGTTTTGGAATGGTTTGACATGAAAATGATGCTTGTTTCAGTTTTTATAGAAACCAATACCATAAATCAAAATTTTAGACCTTGCATGTTTATGCTTGGTACTGGTTAGCAGCTGAATGTACTGAGTGTTGTGTCTGTGTTTTATGGGTTAAGTAAGAGAATTGCAGCTGTAATGCACAACAAATTTAGAATTGTAAAATATAATTGGTCTGACTGATATGGATCGGTGTGCATCAGTCTACTACTGGTAAGCATGTATGTGCATGTGTGCATGAGAGAGAGAGAGATGTGTGGTCTTCTACTATTAGCAAGTTATCTATGTTTGTAAATTTTGTATGAGCACTAGAATGCTGAAACTTTAGTGTTTTTGAGTCTTGTACAACAAAACAACATTTGACAACTGTTCCTAACTCGTCTGTGTTGCGCGGTTTGTGAGTATTCTAAATGTTATAATAAAGTTACCTTTGTGACCAGTAGTTTTCTTGTACGAGGCCAGAATTGCTAGCATTGTAGCTGTAGAAATAATCTAAGTAGGAGGACATCATATTGTGCTAGTAATAGAATACAATATGTTGATTTGTTCTTCACACTTGAAAATGTTGTTTCTTTATAGTCTTTCTCTAGCATTTGTTTCAGTTATAAATTTCTCCTTCCCCTTCCCTTCTCTGACATGAAAAATATTTCAGTTTTTAAAAATTTATTTCCAGGCATTGTGTGTTTCTGATTCTTCAGTAAGAAGACATGTCAATGGAATACAAAGTAGCAGAGCTGATATGATAATTTCAGTGAGTGGCACTAATACCTTGTACATGTGTAATTTAAGATGCTTTCTTGCTTGTTAGACAAGTTACTCTAAAATTTAAGTAGCAGAACTGATTCTTTAGTAAGGTGCACATGCGTGTTGTGCAGGCTAAAATTGCTCTAGCCGTATCATATCTTAACCGTATTGTATTTTATATTTTCAAAATTTATCAAATCGCTGTATATGATTCCCGTTCTTGTATCCATGCAACATAGATGCATACTGAACTTGCTAGGCAATCAGTACTTAATGTTTGGTAACAACAAAAGGAATATTGATAAATTTCTTGGAGTTCACTTCTTCTTGGTGGGGGAGAATGATGCACTCTAAAATTTAAGGGATGAAGATTTCCATTAAATTTTTATCTTTAAATTTCTGTAATTCTATTGAATTTTAATAGTTTTTAAAAATGATTATAGTAGTTCAGATTTTTAGAAAAGTTATTTTTTGTTGGAAAAGTTATGTCGTTGGTTTACCAAGAATTGATCTTCATAAAAGGGTTAGGTTCCCGTGTAATTGATTATCTTTCAGTTTTAATAATGTTTTTCCTCTTTGGTGAGTGGAGTTGTTTGTGTTTTGTCTGTTCATGCTGTATCAAATATGTTTGCTCTTCAGTGAGGTGACTTCATGTTTTGGTTGTGTAATTGTTTATGCTGCACAGAACAATTTTTTGACAATAATTGTGGCAAGAAATAAAGCTCTAACTAGATTCCAATATAACTGGAAACTTGTCTAATTAGAGCATGCATGGGTAAACAATTCAAGATCTTTGGATGCTTCTCTCCTGTTAGTAGGTCTTGTGTACTATAGAATGCTTTGCAATACTTGTTCAATTGACACTAATCAGCAAAGATGGCCTTTTCCAGGGCATTTCAATTCTTGTTCTTAAACTATCATCTGATTTCTAAACTAGACAGTTTATTTGGCCTCTGACATACAAAAACCTTTTTCTCTGAAGGTTCTAATGAAGCAGGTTGGCCTGAAGCTTCAAGAAAATGTAAGTTTTTTTTTTTTGCCGTTAGTCTTAAAATACTCATTTTCTGTTTCTTGTATGTTTGCCATATGTAAAGGCTTTCTAAGTTATGATAGGCTACTATTCTGTTTTCCTATGAATTGGTTAACTGCTGGTTTTGAACTATGTTATATCTGCTTGAGTATCTGCTGGATCATTTTTTTTTAATGCAATACTGTTTTCAGGACTTTTAAATTGAAAGTGAACTTTTACTTGGCCAAACAGCCAGAAAGTTTCTAATTAAACCTGTGTGAAATCAAACTTACTATTATCTATCTTTCAGTATCCTTTCCCACAAAGGAAAATTCATCACAACGCTTATAATATTGCTGACAGGGAAGGTAAGTCTAACAATTTTCAATTCTT
>JBBPFQ010854929.1:0-12235 GCA_037974815.1 Kaempferia elegans
ATCATCAATGAATGTTATGAAATACTTATTTCCCCCTCGAGTTTGAACAAATTTGAGATCGCACACATCAGTGTGAACTAACTCGAGTGGAATAGTACTTCGTATTACCGAATGAAATGGACTTTTAGTCATTTTCGCTTCAACACAAATTTCACACTTATCTTGTGAATTCCTATTAAACGTAGGAATTATATTCGCGTTTGCAAGTCTTTGCAAAGTGTTGAAGTTCACATGTCCTAATCTTTCATGCCATAGATTAGAACTCTCAACCAAGTAAACAGAATCGGTAATTTTATTCTTCGCCTCTGGGCGGATAACATTCATTACATTTATTTTGAAGAGGTCATTTTCTAGGTATCCTCTTCCAATAAAAATGTCATACTTGGTCAATGTAAACTTGTCTGATTCAAAGACAAGTCTGAATCCAGCTTTGCTCAACAACGATCCGGAGACCAGGTTCTTTCGAATGTCCGGCACGTGCAGCACATTATTCAGGGTCACTTCCTTTCCGGAGGTCATCTTGAGTACGACCTTTCCGACTCCGACGACATCAGACGTCGTAGAATTGCCCATGCACAGCTTCCTATCACCGACGCGGGTGTAGGACGAGAACATCTCCTTTCCGGAGCAGACGTGGCATGTCGAGCCGGTATCAATCCACCATTGTTTTGGATTGTCCACTAGATTCGCTTCAAAAGTAATAGCAGAAAGATCTAATTCAGAAAGATCAATAGTGGACGCATACTTGTTTTCAACGATGTTGGCGGCTTGCTTTTGTTTCTGGTCCTTTTTCGGAAGCCGACAGTCCTTAGCCATATGGTTTGGCTTTCCACAGTTGTAGCAGCTTCCTTTGAATTTCTTGGTCACTTGTCGTTTCTTTCCGGTATGAGTTTGCTCATGCTTCCTTTTGTGACCCTTGTGACCGCTTCTTTGCTCGGTCAGGTTAGCCTTGGCTTCGTTCTCCAGAGACTTGTACGCCTTAGCTTCCGTGGTTCGACTGTCTTCCTCGATCCGCAGTCGGACAATGAGATCTTCAAGCTTCAGCTCCTTGCGCTTGTGCTTTAGGTAGTTCTTGAAGTCTCTCCACAGGGGGGTAGCTTCTCAATAATGGAAGCTACTTGGAATGGTTCGTTCAGAATCATTCCTTCCGCCAGGAGGTCGTGAAAAATAATCTGGAGCTCTTGCACCTGGCTGATCACAGTTTTTGAATCTACCATTTTGAAATCCAAAAACTTACCAACGATGAATTTCTTGATTCCGGCATCTTCGGTCTTGTACTTCTTTTCCAGCGATGCCCACAACTCCTTAGCTGTTTGGACTGAGGCATATACGCTATAAAGCGTATCGTCTAGTCCGTTCAGGATATAGTTCCGGCAGAGAAAATCATTGTGGTTCCAGGCATCAAGTGCGGCCTGTTGTTGGAGAGCGTTGTCAGGTAGAACAACATCTTTTACTGCCAACACTTCAATGTCAGAACCTTCGGACTGACTTGACTTGAACTCAACCAGATACAGACCGAATGCAAGAGAAGAGAGGATGCTCAAACTCTTGGATCATATCTTGACACAAGACCGGGGGCCTTTTTTAGGGTGAAATGACATTCTTTGAGAAGGAAGAGGTGTATCCTTTGACCTTTGGCGAATGCAACATTTATAAAATTTATGCGCATTGAACTGAACCCGAACCCGAGCTCATACTGAGCTCAAACCACACATGAGTTTGGTGTATTCCAAGCGCCCCTTTAGGACTCACATTTAAGATTGAGGTTGTGTTTAATAAGCACAATCAACCTTCCTAAAACTCTCAATGTGGAATTAAATTTTATTCATTATTAATACTTCAACTCTTCACGTATTTTGTTTCTGAATTAGAGAAAACAAAACCACTGACGGTTGACCAAAGTGGATTTAGATTCAAAGCGCGTATTTCAGAGATTCACGAGGAATTACAAGCTCGAACTAAAAAGGATCTGTTTCTGAGAAGACCATATCGTTCTTGATAACATTTTATTAAACAAATATCATGCCACATGTATGGATAAACAAGCGAGGAGGCTAGATCGTTAAACGATCGACAGTAATGGATTGCTTATTGTTGAGGGAACAAGGACCCTTTATCGCAAAATATAGTCGGGAAATTTGATTTTTGTCTCGATGATCGTAAGTGTAGATATGGATAGCAATAGCATTGAACCTCTGGATGACTGGAGTTTGATCTACTTGTGCCACACAGCATATCTGTTGCCACTGGTAGCGAGTTTCCATTCCTTTCCGTTTGGACACCATGAGCCATCTCCGATCTTCATGCAGACTTTGTCGTCGATAATTGCTGCATAAAGGTCAGAGCGAGCCTCCAAGATCCTAAGTTTCGAGCGACTGTGGATATCTTGACGACAGCGTATGTCCATCTGCGAGTTTTTAAGAATCTTGACGACGAGGCCTTAAAGCTAGATTTGACAATGATATGGAGGTACACATACCAGTTTCACAATCTGGTCATGGGAGGAGTTGCCCCAATCATAGAAGTGGTCGTAGAAAACTGTTGGTATTCCAGGATGGGTGAGTATGTAAGTGTATCCCTGAAAATCAAGCCAAGATTAAGAACTGTGAAAATTCAATATCGTATCAAACGAAATGATAATTAACAGCATGGTCTTTCAATAATTTTCAGCAATAGCTCAAACAGCAAATGCAAGTGACTGCCTGAAACCTTCTTTGATTAGAGGAATATCTTCATTTCCATCAACTTAAAATGTTTACTGAAAACTCTAGTAAACACTCATTTTAATTTTTCTTGCTATTTGAGGCTATTTAAGTTGTTGTTTGTCACAAAATGTATATAGCTTTAAATTTTATTGAATATTTCAGTTTTGTCAAAATAATATTTTAGCTTTCTTTTCTTACTACAGAAGAACATGTGCCCATAGTGATTATCAGTCATTACTTTCATAATCAAATAGTTGAATTAAGATATGATTTCTAGCAAAGAAATTGGTGCTCTTAATTGAATATGTAGTACCTCCATAACATGGCCAGATGGGAAAGGCCAATGACCCTGAAAAAGTACATCTCATTTAGTGATTCTAAAATAACGAAAGACAAAAGAGTCGCACTAGAAGAGTAACATAGAAAGTACTCCCTTTGGGTATTAGAAGATAGATGGCATAACAGATACCTGAGTTGATCCTGTGTCATGGTTCTCAATAAATGTGACTGCCCGTGAAGGCCACCACCCGAGCACACCAGGTGCTTTCCCTTGAGGATCACGCAAACGCCATAGTTCACCCTTAACAGCTTCCTGTTTTATGAATGCTTTTAGTAAAAGGTTTTATCTGATAAAACAAAAGAATAAATATAACATGAGAAAAAAATAACCAGTTACAAAATGCACCTGTAAGATGCCCTTTGTTGTGAAATCGAAGGCAGCACAATGTTGTCCTGTTTTATCCATCCAGTTAATAATCCTTTGTCTGTGACTGTCTGTGAATTTAACAAGGCACCAACCTCTGAGAATTAAATCAAATTTCTATAACTGAAGTAACACTTAAAATAGAAAATAGTGATGCATAACTTCATGTTCCTGATGAGCTGACTTATGCCAACAATGACAGTTTCTTAGTTTTGCTTCATGCAGATCACTTCTCTGTCATGATGATGAGTGTGATGAAAGAATATGACGAATAGTATCATCAGGAGAGGCACTCTTAGTAAGTCGCAAAATCTTTTACTTGATGTGAAGCCTAAGGGTCTTCTTTCTCTTTTCAAAGGTTACCATTTGATTGTATGCTAGTCAAGGAAACACTTCAACAACGTTTTTCCTTTCCTAGCTTACCATTAAACATTTTTGTGCCACTCCAACCCAAGCCCATATTAATGACCAATGTATAACAGATTTGGCTGACCATGCTGAAAATCACTATTTTTAGGTATTTTTCTTATGTATAACATATTAATTACTGTTCATTATTTTCTTAATTCATGAGGTAAATGTTTGAGGCTGAGACTTAAAATGAAAGGGATATTATGAGGACCATACCTTGGTTGTGATCCAAGCGATAATTAGGGGGTGCATAATTGCAACTATCCCAGTATTCTCCTACAGAAAACACCGGCTTTGACTCCTCAACATATTCCTTCACAAATTTTGGATCGTATCTACAAATTTCACAAGTAACCTATATTTGTCAGGCAACACAGATTTTATACAACAAAAACTGAAAAGGGACATTGGCATACCCTTTTGCAAAATCAAAACGGAAATCCTGAAAACCAATAGATTTGCGAAGCCATTTCAACCAACCAATTATGTCTTTTCTTACAAAAGCTTGGCTATGATCAATGTTAGGGACTCCATGCAAATTTTCACCGTAACTTTTGGAACCCTACAAATATCACATGGATGCAACAAAAGAAAAATGGAGCTTAAATCATCGGAGTACTTTATGAATTGAACAGATGAAAATGCCAACAAGAAAACATTTGCATACCAGGAAAGTTAAATCAGAGAAGTACTTATTAAAAAAGAAACAAGAGAACAACCACTACACCAGTGGCTCCAACAACTACAAGGACAAATGGCTTCACAGTCGGAAGCATGAAAAATACCCATACAATTCTTGCAAGAAACAGAAGCAAATCCAAATCTAAGAATAACATAATTGTAACATGTGATAAGAGTTTCAAATTTTCTGTTAGAAGAGTTTGATTACGTATAATAATAATAATAATCTTCTAGCATAGATTAATGAACACACAAGATAAGTATTGTCATTTAGTAGTAGGGTGAGTTAGACACAAAGTAGTTAATTATGAGCCAAGATTATAAGTTCACATAAATACAATTACATCTCTCCGAACATCTATGAACTAGAAATATGTTAATATATATTCTATCAGATAGATGATTTACCAGTCCTCCAGAACATGAAGTTACAGCATGTTCATCCCAGGCTAAAGCAATGCCATCATAACGATTGTATGCTCCCCCATGTCCTTTGGTAGTGCCAACTCGATGGTTAATAACTATATCAGCCATTGCTCTAACTTTGTTCTGTTGCATTTTTTGCAGTAACGTTTTTAGGAGATGGGAGGAACCATAAGAAGAGTCAAGGCAATACAGATTTTGTGGTAGATAACCTGTAAAATGAAGGCGCCATATTTATCCACAAGCATGAACCAACATTAAAAACAAAGTAATAGGCTAACTTTGCTTACCTTCTGGAGATAATGAATTGGTTGCAGGGGGCAGCCAGGCTGATGTAAAGCCAGATTTAGCAATATCTCCAACTTTCTTCTCTAAATTATGCCACCAATCATGTTTGTGTGATTCCCAATTGAATGCCTATTAATATTTATATTTGTTGAGCATGAACTTCAGTTGTTGTGAATATTAGAAAATATATCAAAGCATAGCATTTATACGCTATTTGTATTAAATTGAATATCTGACATTTTAATTGCTAACTTCTTATTAATCCCATTCGAATGCTTTTCAATTTAATGAAAGAGGTGGATCAACAGAAGTTCAAGATGCCTAGAGAAGTTTGTATAGAATTCATGTTTCTGATGTGTCATCAAATCATCAGTGAAATCTAACCAACAGCATCCACTCCATCAAGGAAGTATGTTCGGCAATAAATCAAAATTACATATTTGACATAAGGATGACAAAATTTTCCATTGATTACTGTAATCCGAGAACAAAATACAAGAGTAACAGCTTCCCAGAATTCCTTGTGTTAATTTAGACAATAGTATGAGAAGGGTAGAACCGCAATCAATTACCTGAAAAAGAATTTCTCTTCCATTTCGTATTGCTCCACCTGAATGATGAAAAATAGATTGTGAGATATAAGCTCTAGAAAGAATTATTCATTCAAAAGACTGATTTTTCTGCCCAGATCTACAAGTTTAAAAATCCAGAATCACTGATAAGAACTCGGGAGTTTATAAGAATATATAATAGAAATACGCAATTATGAAACTATTTACACAATACACAAAATTTAGGACACTGACACACTGCAAAAGGTTTTAAGAAGACACTTGTTTCTGTAACGAGAATTTTCTTGATTACATATTTTGGTTCATTTAACTTGGAAGTAATAACCCCAAAAAAAGTGTGACTATCATCTTTTTCCCATGAACACCCTTGCACCTATGGCATCTTGAAGTGAATAAACGTAGAGCCAGCAGATTGAACACCTTATCTTAACAGGAGAAGATGGTATAGTCTAAGTTTCATGGTTATGAGATCTTAAGAAATTTTCAAAATCAACAAATATCATTGCGGATGAGAAAAATATGAAAGCATCACTCAGTTGGGTGCACGTGTCGTTTAGCTGAGTGATGATGAAAAAGTGCAAAAGGAATAAGGACCAACTCAAAGCTGGAAGATTCGAAGGAAAAGGTGATTTGGCATTACTTATTCTACTCCTAAAAAGGTGATAATGAAGAAGTAAGTTTCTTGTTTTGATTGACAATTGTCAGTCAATATAAGTTTATTTTAGTTTGACATACTCGCCACAAGACATTCTTCTTCTAAACTGATAACTCAGAAAGCATAACATGAAATGATGGAACATTACAATGCCCACTTACCATTTGAACCTTCTTTTGCGTCATCAACCACCTGCATATGCAAAATATTCCATAAATAAGAATGTCAACATGAAATGTCTAGATCACTTCCAAGGGATCACAAAGCAAGGGAATACTCAAAACAAAGGCTCCAAACAGAATGCAAAAGTTCAGAACATACAGTGTGATGGTAACCCATATTTGATAGCTAGACTTTCTGTGTGAGACTACAGCGCAAATTCAATTTAGCAGATTTGAAGAGGTAATACCTGCAGCAACAATAGTTTAGAATAATGTCGCAGTAAGCTAAATGTAAAACTTAAAAAGAATATGAATAGAACCAAATATCAAATGGAACAATTCTAAAGCAACAAGAGAACTCGATGTGGTCCTAGCAATCATTCCGATTACAATTTGTCATTTCTCTGTTTAGCAACAGAGTTATTTGGCATCTAGTTTCAGAACTAAATATTCACCCAATTAAGTCATATTAATCCCCAGATATCTAATCAGCACAATCATCCCTGCAATCGAGCTCAGAACGGCACTTCATTTTACCAAAGATGTAAAATTTCACCTAAAAAGGGACGAAAAGTTGAACCTTTTTTAGCGCAACGGCGAGAAGCGAACAAACCTAGGCAAATATGAGAAGATGTTCACACGGGCTTGTGCTCTGCCCGTCGATTCGTCTCACCCATTTATACTCACCAAGAGCGGCTTGTCCGGGCCGAAGGACAGCTGTCGATGACAGCCCAAAGCGATCTAAAGCGACGAAGGATTCGATCCCCAAAGCCCTCCTTTTCCTCCTCTCTTTTTCAGTTAGCTCAGCGATCCAAAGTTGGAGAGAGACGCCACTCAAGGAACATCGTTGGTTCTCAATATTCCCCTCTTTCTTTGATTGCTCTCCGGCGCACACACGCCCGACGTCAACGGCTGGAGTCGAACAAAGCGAACCGAATATTATATCGAGCGGACGACGAGCGCGAGGCGTACACGAAGAGATGGCTCTGCGTGCCCACCCATCGTCATCGTCTCGCCTTCTCCTCCTCTTCCGTGTCCTTTTTCTCCTGCTGACATTAACAGTTTGACATTTTCCGACGCATCAATTCGATCGAAGCTTTAAATTATCTTATCTTGTTAATTATCTAGTTGATAGATGATTAATATATTTAAAACAAAGCCTAACACCACAAATCAGGTTGTTTGCCTTTTTATTTTCCTTTTCTTTTGGCAAAGAACTAATTCCGAAATAGTGATATTGTTTATTAAAACACTGGTTGACTTTATTTAGCAAAGATATTTTATCAACAGAGTCACTCATATTTGGAGGAAGAACAACTCAACATTTTAAGATTCTTTCCCCACTAAATTAGTTGGCACATTTTATATTATTGTACAACTAAAATTAACTTACTATGTTAAGTTGATTTTTGAAATCGATTTATTTGGTCAAAGCTCACTAGACCAATCGGGTCAGATCATAAATGGATCGACCAACTTTGATCTTTTTAAAGAAGGCCCACGAGGGACAGGCCAGATCCAGCAGGCCTTTTGGGCCCTGCTAGGCCGTGGATATCACTTGACCAGTCTGACAAAACCAACCAACTTGACCGTTGGTTAACTCTTCGTTACAGTGAAGTTACCACAAAGATAATATACATCGATCTAAAAGAGAAGTGGGGGGAGAGAGAGTGAGAGAGAGAGAGAGAGGGGGGTAAGGACACCGAAGGTGACGGCACGGCTGCTAGTAGATGCAGCGGAGGGCATGCATGGCGGCGGAGTCCATGGCGGGGGCGTCGAAGCTGCGGTGGTGGCGGTCGCTCTCCACCAGGCAGTAGTCCATGAGCGGGCGGCGCTCGAGCTCGTCGTCGTGGTCCAGGACGAACTCCGGCACCTCGACCTCCCCTCTCCGCATGTGTTCCCACAGGAACTCCAGCCGATTCACATACTTCAACTTCGCGTACAGCCTGTTCCACCAATCGTTGCCCAATATTAAAAGACTATATATAAATCAGTAAGCAATATCATTCATCTCGAATTATTGCAAGACTAAGAACAAGAGAAAGCATTGATCGACTTGCTGCCCGGCGTAATTTACTGTAAATAAAGTTTGATTTTTCGTTTTTTTTTACCGTGAAGAAGATTTAACCACGTGATCTGCGATTATTTGTTTTTAAACGACGTGCACTCACCGAGACACGGTCCACTGATTCCTCAAATAGTCAAACGTACGCCAACTGTCAGTGACGTACCGTGCGCCGTATTTGCTAACATGCGCCGGAATCTGACTCCGGAACACGTCAGCGATTTTTTTTTTTTTTACGTTTGAAGAAACGGCGAGATGGGACCGAATAGCACGGAATGTGGGCCCGAGACACGCCCGCCGCACGATAGCAGGGACATGAGATCGAACGGCTAGAAACTCACCCGGCGCTGAAGACGAAGCGGCCGAAGGTGGCGAAGAAGAGGCGGGCCTGCAGCCCCGGGTGGAGGAAGTAGACGGCGCAGATCCCGTCGCGGACGGCCGCCGGGAGCGACTCGTACGCCGACCGCAGCGCCGCCACTCCGGGGAAGTTCTCCGACCTCTCCACTCCGGTGTGCATGTAGACCACCACGAACCCCGTAGTCCCGCCATGCAACTCCGGGAACACCCGCCTTTCCAGGAAGCTCCGCAGCGCCGCCTCGCCTCCGCCCGCCATCAACTCCTTCGCTGGCCCACACCCCGATCCCCAAATCAGCCGATCCGATCGAACAAAGGAAAATTAATCAGCTAACGCAGAAAAAAAGGAACGCACCCGGGAAGAACTTGCCGACGATGCGGAGGATCTTACGGCCCTTCTTGTCCTTGCCATGGATCTGGAAAGCCTCCTCGAGCATCCTCTCCATTCGATCACTGCCCATCGCCTGTTCGACGGAATGCGTCAGAGAAACAAGGAGGATGGAGAGAAGCAGAGAGCGGAGTCGGTCTTAATGGGCAGCGAAATCACGGCGGGGATAACGGTGAGTAGAATATTCCCGGGAATCTTCCTTCGTACCTCATGTCGTAGCGGAGCGAAGTTGGTCTGCGGCGACCCGGACAGGACCGGCCCGGCACGTGCCCCCACTCAGGCACGACCTTATCGACTCGCTGTTCAAGATCGACCTAAATAATATCGAAGTTTTAATCGGCGGTCCCCATTGTTTCAATCAATCAGAGGAGCCTCGTTGGATTGGATTTACGTAATATTTTGTAATTATTTCTCACTGTGTTAGCCGTCGGCATTGCCAGATTGCCCCGTCGTGGTCTCGAATCAGTCTCCGCCATCATTCTCGGAGGTAAAAAAAAACTTAAATTAATCTTCTGCTGCCGTTTCCATCTGCAAACAATCCATCTCTTTTATGTGAAAGAAGGTGCTCTGCTAATCTTTTCTCATACTCATCGTTAATTGATTTCAGAATTCCATGTTGTACACTACTCAAAACTATTTGCATGTTCTTTTTCTGTTGCTATTCTTGAGTGATGATTACTTAGATGTTGTTATAGTGGCTGTAAATTGTGTAAAAGTCTCTTGAATTCCAGCCGATCGATTCAGCACAGAAGGTGTTTGTTGATTTGCTCCAATTGCGCTCGCTAAACCGAGGTGATAGTGATTGTTAACCCTCTTCATTGGTGCATTTATCTAAAGATGCCTGTAACAAATTGTAGCGTTTAACTGAGGAGTCCAACGGAACTTGTAATTCCCTTCGAACTTAGTTAAGAACAGTTTTTAAGTTGTTGTCTAATATAAAGATGCAAATGTAATTGTAGAATCGTTGATTTCAAGGAGCGCAATAGTTTGCATGGGTGTTTTAATTTACAAACGCTTGCTTGCTGGTGGTGGTGGATCATGGAAATGACTGTCTTAACACAAACTTGAGACCGTTCACAGTACTTCATTCTTCATTCAACTTTGAAAAACTATTTACCTTTTTTTTCAGTATTACTTCATCTTTGAAAAACTATTTCAAGTGCTGAGTAAAATTGCCATTCCGGGTCTTGCTGATCTTTATTAGCAAACATGACGTTTGATATGCTTTTCCTTAACATGAGTACGCCTTGTGTGAAAATTGACATAATACCTGCACTTCCTTTTATCACTAATATCAACAAACTGTTGACAGTGAGAACGTTGGCCAAACAGGAGACAGATCTTGTAGTGGAATTGCATACATGTCGACATCAGGTGAAAGTGGTCATATATTAAAATGATTAAGCAGTGACAGCATCATTGCACTAAGAATGGATAAGGTTTCACATTTTTGTTCATTGTTCACCTGTCACTTGTGTTGATGGGGCTTATGTTTATTGCTGGTTTTATTATCGTAGTGTTATCAACAATATAATGCTGACCCCTTGTACAAATTAGTTCAAATTTGTAGTTCACTTTGTCCATAAAAGTGTGTTGGAGCAAAAAAAGATGTATTTATCTTTTCATTACACCTGACTTTGATGTACATTGTTTCAGGGTTTGGTCGACTGCAGTGAATTAACTATGACACGATATTTAGATTTACAGAGCTTCATTTTGCGATCTCGTGTACTGAAGTTCTATAGACAAGCACTAAGAACAGCTCGTCGGGCCCCTATTCATGCAAGAGGTCAAGCTTTTTTCTCTCTTAGTTTTTCCTTCATCTTTTATCAAAAAGAAATTGCAGCATTTTGAATTCGGTGGTGTATACAGATGAGCTGAGACAAACCATGAGGCAGGAAATAGAAAAGAATCGGCACTGTGACGATAGACAGAAAATTCGCTTCTTACTTAGTGAAGGCATGCAGAGACTGAAGGGTCTAGATGAAATGCTTGATATGATGGGGCACAACTGAGGCACTTGTTAGGCATTGATGCATTCCTCCTTCAGAGTAAATGTATTGAAACTTGGTAACCTTTATCTTTCTTGAAGTAGAGAACTGAAAAAGAAATAATAATCAAAACTGAGTCATTCTTTCAAATGAGCTTGTAAATTATGGGATAGCATGACTTAATGGAAAATCTTTTGTTTTTCACATTTGCCTTGTTGAAGTGTCATGGGGCTACTTCTCTGCTTGCTACTTAAGCTTCAACTTCTGAACTAATTGGGAGTGCAAGTTTATCGACTTGGTGAGACACCTTCCAACAGTACAGGTCTAACTAGATTGATGCAGTTTAGGACCATGAACAAACTCTAGAAACTTGCCTAAAGTTTACATTTTTATCATTATTATTATGCATCTCTAATATATTTTGGTAGAATTCACATGTACAAATTTCAGTGAAATACTTATAAAAAGCAAACTTTTACTCGAGTCATTAAGGTTAATCTTCGGAGAATCTCCCAAAACAGGACATCAAAGGATTGCAAGGATTAAGAACATTGATTCCGCTCCGACCAACACAACTACATTGGAAGAACTCAAGACTGAATTGAAGAAGCTCAGATTGATGCTGACCAAAACTGAAACCAAGTAACTTCTGTTCATCTCATCAGCTTGAAGTATAAATTTTGAAACTGAACCTAAGATTCTAAAGATCAGATCCACATTCCTTTAACATAAAAGAACCAAAACTACCCTCAGTACCGTAACATTTTTTTTAGTAAACTGTTTGAAATGAAAAAGGAAAAAGAAACACTCGTCTTCTCAAGCTTTTTCTTAATGATAG
>JBBPFQ010855036.1:0-12231 GCA_037974815.1 Kaempferia elegans
CGCCCTCTGACATTAACTTAACATTTAACTCAGTTTAATTGTAAATTTTGTCAACCCCTAGATTATTTATTTGTAAGCATCCTTGAAAGTTTTGGTTCTGACTCCTTTCCCAAAATCTCCTTGAAAATTTCCAAGGACAATAATGTATGATTGGTTGAATGAATATCTTGACTTTCCTTTTATGCTAAGTTTTCTTGTAGTTGCTCATGTCAAAATGTTGCAATTTTGTTTTGTGCTCTTTATGTCCTCTGTTTACTTCATGTCCTTTGCTAAGTACTGGAGGATCCACATTAGCAACTTTTCTATGAAACTTATTCATGGCAGCAAATTCCGCTGATCTTTTGAATAGCCTTATCACCAGACATATGACTTGTCAAGTAGTTTGCTTATAAGTGTGGTCGAATTGCCACAATCACAATTGTGATCACCTTTTGTTTTTTTACCAGAATCACATTTCTAATATATTTAGCTTCGGGACTCGAGTCAGATAGATTTGAAGTGGAAGTGGGTACCCCACATGCAACTCCGTAATCGGGTATTTCCCTACTTATTTCATTTGTTTCATATAAAAGAGGCATTACATTCATTTTCCATGGCCGGGTCGGAAGGCATGTCTTCATTTCATGCTCTTAGATTATTAGTCTTGTTCTTTCGGCTAAACTCAGTTGTTTCACTTGAGTTTCATTATCTCTCCTCTTGTTAATCTTACCAAATGTATCTATTCCCATTACCTTATCTATGGAAAAGAAAGGACTTGTGCCTCAGGTCACTGTTCTTTCTATTATTCGAAATGAAAAAAATGGATATCAGTCTTTCTTTATTATTCTGCAGACAGAAAGCTAAAGAATGTTGTCCCACCCTAAAGTGAATGCTAGAAGACTCTCAGTGCCCCACTGGTTTACGCATGCACTGGAACAGTGCCAAAAGTTGACGTACCTAATACTTTAACAAAGTGAAAGAGATAGCCTTTTATAGATCAAAACTTGAATTTATGAACTGGCTTTAGCATTAAATTCTTTACAAGAAATATTTAGCAAGGACCAGATCCATGGATTCAAATTAATTTGTGGAAGGTATTTAACTTGTGTAGGGTAGCATGAGAATAAAAGGACACAATGTTGCTTTAATTTAATGGGATTAAGTGCTTTGCTTTAAAAAATTACTTTAGGTAAAGGTGATAGAATGAAGAATAAATTGTAATTTAAAAAAAAAATAGTTGTGACTTTATTGTCCGGAAGATCAATGGATAATGAAACAAATAAAAGAAAATCTATAGACAAGAATAGTAGTAGGGAAAGAAGAAATATTTAGAGAGTTATTTACTATGCTAATGTGATGAAGGATACAAATAAATGATAATTTAGTTACTAATATTAGAGCGATTGAGAGTGCATTAAGTGTTGTTTTCTTATAACTACGATTTGTTTGTTCTGATCTTATTTTTAATTAGGACCGCATGAATTAAGTAGTCTTAAATAATAATATTATGTTAATTAATTAGAGTAAAATATAATTTTAAATATGTTGAAACAATAAGAAAAGAAGTCACAATTAGTTGAGATGGATGGATAGCAAATTATTGCAATGAGTTTATAATACGTTGGATCAATTAACAAAGTCACGTAGAAATTGATAAATGGTAGAAATAGTAAGAAACTTCTAAAGGCTTGCGTGCTCCTTAAATTGAAAGAACTGGTTTCTTTCTTTTTAAAATAAAAGTGTGCTATAATCAGCCATGCGTTGTGGGTCAAAGTGTTCGACATTTAAAAAACAACACAGAGAATTTTCATAGAGAAGAGAACGTTAGGAATTTTCTTTAAAATTTTATAAAAATGGTAAAATAAGAAATGCTATCTGAAATAGGATGATAGATTCCTTCTCATGGTGCGTAGTTGGTGATACACTCATGATTGTGACATGTGTTAAGTTGATTAGAGGATGATATATTTATTATAATAGCATACGGAATATTTTTTAACAGATATATGCTTTCGGGGGAAAACTCCATCCACCCCTTAGTCACCTGACGGTCGGCTAAAAGTTAACTTTGTAATTTACCTTCCTTTATATGACTTAGGGATGAACTATGAGGGCGTCTGAGGTGAGCATAATCACCATTTTGCTACAATGATTGCAATAATTACACCCCTGTGCATATTTGAGTTGGTGATTATATTGTAAATTTGTAGAAATGAGTAAAGGTCGATTCTCGATAAAGCCGGTGAAAATTACCCTCTCACGTAGTGGTCTGCTTAGTTTTGTGATTTACCTCTCTACGTGTGGGGCGCCCGGGGTCTGCATATGACTTTTTACAGTAATGATTGCAATAATCACGCCCTCATCGGTTGCCACAATTGGTATTTGTATGAGTGGTTACTCCAATAAGTCTTAAGGTAAATTCTCAGCTGCTGTAAAATGTCTTGTTGGGTATCTGACATTCCTGGTACAAAGGGTTGCAGTGCAAGTGCAAAATGCTCCCCATAATTTACCTACTTATATCTAATTGAGGGTCAGTGATATTAGGATGAGCGTTATCATATTTTACTCCAATAATTGTAATAATCGCCCTAGGGGATGACGTAGTTGGTATTTATATGAGTGTTTTGCTTTAATAGATTTTGGCATAATTTTTAGCGGGTGTAAAATATTTTGAGTGTCTGATCTTTCTCATATAAAGAGTTACTATCATAGAGTAAAAAAAAAAAATCATGATTTACTTATCTATATTTTATCACAAGGTCGACGATATTGAACTACTAGATTGAAGGAAAGCATTTTTTACTCTAATGATTGTAATAATTTGAAAGCAGACGGGTATAAGGATACATGGTTGTGGATTCTTGTAGGTTGAGACATCTCTCCCTTCCCCATATTGCCTTTCAACCCTTCCCACCTCACATCACCTTATTGCC
Source organism: Kaempferia elegans (assembly GCA_037974815.1). Classification (NCBI taxonomy): domain Eukaryota; kingdom Viridiplantae; phylum Streptophyta; class Magnoliopsida; order Zingiberales; family Zingiberaceae; genus Kaempferia; species Kaempferia elegans. The sequence continues at coordinate 2,913 of JBBPFQ010855036.1, forward strand.
TTTATGCTTTTCGGGGACTCTATGACAAATCATGCCGCATTGAAATTGTCCCTTAACTTGAAGCATAGTTGATTATGCATGCATTATCGAATCTGCTACAACACAAGGTATCTCTCTTATATATTCTCTAGCCTATAAAGCATCCATGACATGATGCTTGTAGGACTGTAGTAATTTTATATTTTATCTTTTCTATAAGATTTGAGATGAGTATATTCATCTTTTACTACAATGGTAGAGACCATCATAAATAAAACAAGCACTTTATCATTTGATTTGAGCCAAGCTTTACTAGAAGGTGGAGGCCCATCAAACAGTAATTTTGCCACAAATTCATAGTCTTCACCAGTCCATCTATATCATTCAATTCAATTTAAAGGTTTTAAAAAAATTATAAAAGAAAAAGAGGTCGTGCTTGGTTTTTTTTTTCCTTCGATTTTTAGAATCGGATTTGATTAAATCTGAATATGCAAGGTTTATTGATTCTCCCTTGCATCAGTTGAACTAGCAACGAGCTCGGTAGGAAATAACATCTAAACAAAGGAGCTCAAATTTTTGTGATGCAATATTAATTATCTTGCAGACATTTCCTACGTACCGTATTTAAGTAACTGTTGACTGCTACAATCCTAACAAGGACAAGAAGGTTAATATGAACATGCAAGTTTATAGCAAAATCAATTTCCCTCCTACGGTATTTGTTTGATACCTTTTTGATCATGTCTAGTACAATGCAATTAACGGAATACCCTCCTCTTTTTTAATATCTGTATTTTTTAAATGCTTGGATAAGAACAAATAGAGGACCAATATTTAATCAAATCTCCTTGGATTGCCCTGCATTTTAGTACAGACAGTACTGTTGCGAAGTGACTACTTGCACAGTCGTCGTTTCTGTCAACTCTATCTCATGGTCTGTTCACTGAAACCAGCAGCCTTGTTTGGTTGTCTCACCACCACCTAGCTTGATATTTGATAGCTTGCGCGAGATATTAGACCAGGAAAGAGCACATCTCTTTCGAAATGCCAACCTCACCATATATCTTCAGCTCTTTGGAAGGGCTTCAACAAGGCTTTCGATAAGGGCAAGAGATAAGAACATTTGTTGTGCAAAGCTTCTCAGCTTCTTTTTTTTCTTTCTATTTTTTTTTGGTTAAATCCTATGATTTTGTGTGCCCTCCATGAATGGTATAGCCATATGATGCTATATCTTAATTCTTTTAGCATCATTTTAGGGAGTATTCCTAGAGTTTCTAGTAGCGCTGATTAGGAACATGAAATCCATGAACGACAACTGGTTGGGCTTCTCCCTTTCCTCTACCATGAACATGGATGCATCTTCCGATCCATACCATTGCCAAGATCATATAAATGATCATCACCACCAAACTCTACCCTCATTTGCCACTACGACTGCAGTGCCATGCAGCATCTTCCATTCTCCACAGACCACCAACTCCGGTATTTGCTACGGCATGGAAGGCGCTGATAATGAAGCAATACTTTACCCTCAGTTATCTGTCATGCCGTTGAAGTCCGATGGATCACTCTGCATCATGGAAGCTCTTAGCAGATCGCAGCAGCAAGGTCAGCTGCTTAGCTTTTCCATTTCAAACATGTTCCTCATTGTTCTGATGCACATTTCGATACTGAAGTTGCAGGAATGGTGCAATCTCCGTCGCCTATACTAGAAGACTTCCTTGGCGGTGCACCGCAAATGGGAATCCATCACCAGTTCGTGAACAACGATAGCGCGGCAGCAATGACTTTAAGCTTGGACTGCAGCAAAGAATCTGATAGCCAAGCCAACAGAAACCATTCCCTGGGCCTTCTCCACAGGCAACATCAATTATATTTCCAACCATTGCATGAAGGGTTATGCCATGAGATGTATGATGTCGCAATGGAGGAAGGATCAACCAATGGTGAAGGAATTTCCAGCCTCAAGTCTTGGGTGAATAGACACTACAATGGTGGCAGCCATGGGTATTGCGAGGAAACTGCTGTTGGATATGACCCTGTCGGAGCAATCGGGTATGGGAATCTGCAGTCCTTGAGCTTGTCCATGAGTCCTGGGTCCCAGTCCAGCTGTGTCACAGCTCCACTGCAGAGCTCTGCTGCGAGTGAATGCATGGTTTTGAATGCGCCAAAAAAGAGAGGTGCTGTCAAAGTGGCCTACAAGCAGCCTGTTCATAGAAAATCTATTGACACATTTGGCCAGAGGACCTCTCATTATAGAGGTGTTACGAGGTCAGTTTTCATTGTTTTTTTTTTTTCAATTATTATACATTGGTATACATTCATTTGAGGATCTTTATTGTACTAGTTTGTTGATTAATTTCTGCATGTATTTTTCATGCATTAATCCAATATAGGAGCAGAACAAGATTAGTTTGCACGTTTTGTTTTCTATAGCGTTTACCGTATGAGTTTGAACATTTTCAATGCCTGTGGTCAGTGTAGTTCTTACAAAACATATATTCACTAAGATTATTTGTTGCTAATTTATGTCGCATTCAGATCTTATATATATGGCTTCCTTTTTTCTGGATTTCTATATATTTTCATTTATTCTATGAATCAATCAAAATATTTATGTATTGGTGTTCATATCGGAATCCTTGATGATTACACCAGTTTTTATCTCCTGTGATTCATGCTTCAGGCATCGTTGGACTGGTAGATATGAAGCACATCTTTGGGATAACAGTTGCAAGCAAGAAGGTCAGACGAGGAAAGGGCGGCAAGGTGAGTTGAAAAATGGGATGAAGTGTTTGCTGGGAATACTCACTCAATTACTTGTTCAGTTTCATATTCAACCTTTCAGTAAACCCTTCTAACTACAAATTGTAATCTTGTTTGTTATGTTATTCCTTGCGCCGAGTCTCGTAAATGAATACGCTTTCTTGCAGTTTATCTCGGTACGCTTGCCTTGCACTCAAATATTCATCTACATTTCTTCTGTTTCCATATTAGTTTATCTTTTACCATTTCGGTCTCTCAGGGGGGTATGATATGGAGGAAAAAGCTGCTAGGGCATATGATCTTGCGGCATTGAAGTATTGGGGACTATCAACACATATCAACTTTCCGGTATTCACTGATCGGTTTTAATTTTCTTTATCTTTGCAACATTAATCGGCTACTAGATTTTTCTCTTGGCTGGATATCATGCAGTTGGAGAATTATCAAGAAGAGATTGAAGAAATGAAGAACATGACCAGGCAAGAGTATGTTGCACACTTAAGAAGGTAAATCTCATTTTTATCCATTCACTCACTACTCGTTGTTAGCTGGTATTTCCTGAACGTTACTTTGCCTCAACTTACTTACAGGAGAAGCAGTGGGTTTTCTCGAGGGGCTTCAATGTACCGCGGAGTCACCAGGTTGCTTCAACTCAGAGTGATCTACTGCCATTAAGCCTTCACATTCTGTTTGCTGATTAATTTGATATTTCTCTACAGGCACCACCAGCATGGACGGTGGCAAGCTCGAATTGGTAGGGTCGCTGGAAACAAAGATCTCTACCTTGGGACCTTCAGTATGTTTCTTTTCCTTTTCATGTCGAATTTTCTTGTTTTACATTGAAAGTCAATCATGCCTACGATATGCCAAGTCGTGTCGAACTTTAAATACCACATCATTTGATCCCCTGGATGTTCTTTAATGAAGCCAAACTAGGAATGGCATCGAGCGTATGCTTAATTTTCAAAGGGAAATGAACTTTCAGGCACGCAGGAAGAAGCAGCCGAAGCGTACGACATAGCTGCGATTAAATTTCGAGGCGTAAATGCAGTGCCCAACTTCGACATAACAAGGTACGATGTGGAAAAGATACTGGAGAGCACTACCTTGTTATCGGGGGAGCATGCCAGGAGAAATAAGGCGATCGATGCTGAAAGACAAGTCTTACCTAGTTCGGAAGGCAATAACTCCAGAGACGTTTTCGTAGAGAACGACACCAGCACCACCGCTTCAGGTTGGAAGATGGATTTCCATTCAGTTCATCCGGCACAGGACTCCAAACCGGTCGTTGAAAATTTAAGCTCAGTACAAGCTGCAGTAGATGATTTGGAGAAGCTGGGAAATAGTAACCACCAACACGTAGCAGCGACATCCCCAACGCCGACGACTGAGGGGACTCCTGACAGAACTGCCTTCTCGTTCACGTACATCACCAAGGCTGAGTGGTTCTACCACTGCTAATTCTTGGGTTCCATCAGTTTAGCTCAGCGCAGGCCAACAAGCATTTCCTATGTCTCCTCGTATGCCAGTTTTTGCTGCCTGGGCAGCTGATGCTTGATTTCCTATTTGTGCAGTTTTTTTTTTTTTTTACCTGTCAGTAGGTCTTGGTTTTTCCAGTAGTGGGGCCAATTTTGGGGGAGAAATTTACAGAAACTGTAGGCCTCTTCAAGTAGAATTCTGTTGTAAGGGAAAAAAATCTATTGACCGTCATCTTGACCGTTGGATCTCTGACAACAATGTGTAAACATTTGACCGTCATCTGACTTGCATGACCTTATTTGCGTGTACAATTTTCTTATTGATCAACAATCAGCATTAGCAGTGAGGTGTTTTGGGGGAAGGTAAGAATCGTTCTCCTCTTGTTTATTTTGGCTGATGTGAGAAAGAAATGCATCGAAGTGTTTTGGTTAAAAACTTGCACGGAAGCAGGGGAAGAGACGATTGAAATAGTGAACTGACAGAAACACTTTATTGCCAATGTCTTCGAGTGGCAGTGGGACAGTTGTTGACATTGATTGCATCCTCCTTATCCCTCTTTGGCTTTCATGCCAACAACCCCTTTCTTGCTCCTCGCATTTCTGCCAATGGAGCTCTTAAAACTACTGTGGTAAAATTACATCCTTTTCCTCCCCTCCCCCCAGTAGTAAACACTAAACGGAGCCTCACGCTACGGTTCACCCGTGATGCTGGTGAACGCATGCGGTGCCTTTTTCTAACTTAGTGTCTCCTGCTGCTTTATCAGGTCAGGTCCCATAGAACAAATGGCTGCCCAACTCCAATTCCAATAATTAAACAAGGGGATGCAACCAATCATGATCCAAATCCAACCTGATTTTAAGCATTTAAATTCATAGATATGAGCCGGAATCCAACCTCGAGTCAAACTCCATTTGCCTCGAGCCCATGGCCATCTTTAAACAAACTCCACGAGCTCAAAGATGGCATTCGTTTTTTCCCCTTCTTTAATCCCCATGCGCTGCTCTCGATCCCCTCGAATCCATTCCATGGCGCCACCACCGGAGCTTCTCCTCGCCGTCCAGCTCGCCGCACTCCTACTCCCTTTCCCGCGGTGGTCCTCGGCGGACCCCGATGACGAGGCCTGCCTCTCCAACCTCCGGCGGTCGCTGACGGACCCCAGCAACAGCCTTCGGAACTGGAGCCGCGCTGCCTTCGCCGCCCCCTGCGACGGTTTCACCTCCCACCTCCAGGGCGTCACCTGCAACAACGGCCGCGTCTACAAGCTCACCCTCGCCGGCCTCGCCGGCCTCGCCCTCGGCGGCGCCGTCTCACCATTCGTCTCCAACTGCACCAACCTCCAGTGGCTGGACCTCTCCTCCAACCAGCTCGGGGGCGGTATCCCGCCGGAGATCTCCGCCCTCCTTAACCTCGCCGTTCTCAACCTCTCCGTCAACCGCCTCACAGGGCCCATTCCCCCCGAGCTCGCTCTCTGCTTCTATCTCAACGTCGTTGACCTCCACTCCAACCAGCTGTCCGGCGACATCCCCGACGGGCTCGGCCTCCTCGTCCGCCTCTCCGCCTTCGACGTCTCCTACAACCACCTCGAGGGACCCATCCCGCCGTCGCTTGCGAATCGGACCGGGACTCTGCCGCGGTTCAACGCCAGTTCCTTCGTCGGCAACAAGGGGCTCTACGGCTACCCGCTGCCACCGGCTAAGGGGAGGGGGGTTTCGGTGATCGCCATTGTCGGGATTGGACTCGGCAGCGGCCTCATCAGTTTGGTCCTCAGCTTCACCATCGTCTGCGTCTGGCTCAGGCTCAGGAAGCAGCCGTCCGTGGACGGCGAATAGGGAAGAAATCTGTTTCTTCTTCTTCTTCTTCTTCTTCTTCTTCTGGATCTGTTTCGCCATTAAAATCTCACATCTTGAGCACATCTTGTGATTCTTCGATCAGTAAAATTAGCTCTTTTTTAGTTCTCTTTTCCTGTTAAAAAAATGCAACTCTGTTCTGGCAAATTTACCAAACGTTCATAAAGAAATTAATCAAATCCCGGACTCTGTATGTTGCCTTTTACACAACAAAATGATAACGAGAACAAAGCACGGTGAAGTGGTTCAGCATCATTAAAGCTGGAACATGAATTATGGTTTCCTGTGATTGATTGTTGACTGAAGAAAAAATGAGTGGCCAACATCAAGATGGGTCCTTGTCGTCAACACTCGATGCCATCCAAGTCAAACATGTGTTTGAATAGAGCTCCAAAGTGAGTTGCCCTTCATTTCCCAATGAACAAAATAACACTGGTGGTGTTGTTGCAGCACTAAAATGTCAATGTATTGAGCTTATGTTTTCAGGATGAGTTGGAGCTCACTAGCTTTAGTCGCCACTTTTAAAACTTTTTGTGGGCACTCGTCAATGATCCACTTTGGGCTTAGCAACTTCTGGGTTGATCAAAACAATCAGTTTAGTAACAATAACAGACGAGAAGACACGTTCCGGAACTGCAAAAATGTGGCTCAAACCGGTACTATGGCACTGTTATGCAGAACTGTATCCGGAGCTACCAGAACTATGTTAAATGCAACATCCATTTACCATGAACTATGCAGGAAAAGTCACTATGAATAGATCCTGATTAACACATTCTTTCAATTAATCATGAATGGTAAACTGTTGATATTTGATAAGACAGTTATTAACCGCTAGAACTGAGGATGTTGTTTGATTGGGTGTTTTGATTCTGTAGATCATCTGTCCGCTGTGGCCTTCGTGCAAGCCAAAGAACTTGCATCAGCCCACCATTACCAGCATGCGAAAGAAACAACCTCCCTTGCATTTGGAAGCACAAAGAAATGCACTTAACGAGCACAAAAAGTGATCCAATGCCAAGAAGATGCTTATTGAAATCCCCATTCTGTTCAAAGAAGCCAAAACATGGACTAGTTTCAAATCATGAGCCAGAACGAATTAAAGTAACTAGAATAAACCAGAGGTTTACCTTTGCAGTGGTCTTGAAAAACTCTTGCAAGGTTTCTTTTAAGAATTCTGCTAGTGATACGCCAATAAAGAGACCAACTGGTATTAAAAGCTCTAAATCACTTGAGATAGAAAGAGATATGTCTGATAAAAAGCTTAGAGCATACAACACAATGAAGGACCACTTAAGAGCTGTTTTTCCAAGAAAGACTAATTGATGAAGAACAACTTTTTTGGCTTCCTCCCAAGGAAATTCTTTCAATGGCTTAGGAAAGACCTCCAGTGGTTTATCTGCTAACCTATGGAGATGGATACTAGCTTTCTTTGGGTCTGCAAAATCACCAGAAGCTTGCAATTTTGCGAACAAACCCCTTACATGTTTCTGGCTGAAGTGAAATTTGGAATTAGGATAGAGCCTATGAATGTCATAAGTTTTCCCGATCTGCAGATCATTGTTCTGACAAAAATGAGAAAATTGATGTTAAAGAATCTATATGAGTTCTCTAGTATATTATATGCCATGTGCAGTCCGCGCTATCTAGGTGGGTAACAAAGATGAATCTCAGGGGAATAAAATGGCATATTAACTACAAAGTTTAACAAATTTGAACTAACAAGAAAAGTATCATGACAAAATCAACATGGCAAACTCACAGGAGTTCACTTAAACTGTGACTTTAAGTAGTTAAAGAGTTCATCAAGCACATTTCTAACTCAATTCTATGATCTATTCTAAACAGACAATTGAAAAAGCATCACATATAGGAATTCAGGATGGGTACACTAGCACGATAGCCAGGCAATAGATTTTTGAGTTTATTGTATTTGGTCTCTTAGAACATTTACAGTGGCTTAAATCTTCAAACATCAGAACCCAATGATTTCCTCAAATATATTAGTTATTCCTGCTCACCATCGATAAGCAATAATCTGGCTCACCAGCTCTCATGTAGTTCTTAGCAGCCCAAGCTAATTCTGAACTTTTGGCTGCATGGCTGTATGACCTATACAAGTTTGGCCTTCCAATTTGCCAACTCATCCTTCACAATAACAGTATTAACCTCACTTTTTATCCAAACAATCCATAATAATATAATCACTGAACCATATACAAGAAAATGAAAGGTAGAGCTAATTTTAAAACCTTCTCAGCCATTAAAGGATCGTTTATTCGTTCAATTTCTTCCTTGATTCAGATGCTGAAGTGTTTGATGAAGCTTGGACGAGAAAAGAAATTATCTCTAATGGGGAGAAAGGAATCTAATTTCCATTAGAACTAATCTCCTTTCTTTAATTAAACCTTCTCATCCAAGGTTCACCAAACACATCACCATCAGAACATTTCTGTCAAATGCTAACTAGCATTACCCAGAATCCTAGATTTTCCAGCTTTAAATCAGCACTTTTTCTTCATCATGTCCTATTCCCCCAACAAAACCCAAGTTTACCAAATTTCAACTGATGGCGAATTTTGGTCAACAGCACTAAAAAAAAACTGACCAGAGACGACGACGAGGAAAGAAGGAAAGTTTGGAACTAACTTTGTGTCTGGGAAGAAGCAGTGAACTCGAACAAGTTGCCGCGACCGCCACCGTCGCCGTCACCATCGCCGATGATGCAGATCGACCTCCCGCTTATTAGGGTTTCCTCTTCTTCGTCTCCCTCCAAATCGACGACTCCATCAACTCCTCCGCTCCGCCCATATCCGGAACGATGAAGCGTTGTTAAAGCGTGTACGATACTTTAAGATTCGTGATTTTTTTGTAACCAATGGATGGTCGCTAAATCCTTGCTTCGGCCCGATCGTGCGGCCCATCATCGTTCGGCCCAAATCAAATTTGAAGACGACGGTACGGCCATCAAATTTGATGTAAATTTCAAGGGTACGTTTCATTTCTTTAATTTATGAATATTTAAAAAAAATCGCATGCAAAGGATGATGCTGGGGGGGGCCAAAAATGAATATAATCTAACGATTCAATCCGAGTCGATCTGAAAAAAATCAGATTTGGATTGGGTATTTTCGGATTGGGTTCAGATTGGGTCGGGTCGGGTTCGGGCTGACCTGAATTTAGGAGTTAGTTGATTTTTTAGAGTTAAATCAAATTTTATTTTAAAAATTAAGATGTTTTTATGTATA
>JBBPFQ010855247.1:0-12228 GCA_037974815.1 Kaempferia elegans
TTGAAACTTAAAACTAACTGAATCCAAACTCATCTTAAACCTTACTTAAATTTAACTCATACTTAAAATCCTATAATTTTGCTTAATTTAATTAATCCATTTAAATTAACCAATTCTAATTAAATCTGAATTAATCAAATAAGTCTTCTTAATTAAACAATTTGGTTTCAGACACTACAAAAAGCCTTTGTAAAAGGAATTCAACTATGAAAGTTGAAAATTAACAATAAGGGCCGATCAACAGGGAAAAATTCAGTTTAAGGGCTGTCAAAAGAAATTCAAGTATGAAGCCAGTTGAAAGGAACTCAAAAGGAAAAAATTGGCAATGAAGCCGAGCAAAAGGGAAACATCCAACTATATATGTTGGTTAAAGGAATATTTGACAAATTGACAATGATGGCCAGACAGGATAAGTTTGCTAATGATGAATACTAGAGAAAGGAATCCAATTATGACAGTTAGTAAAAAGAATAGGAAAAATTCGAGAATGGATGAGAACAGAGAATTAATGATAGTAATGGAACAAAACACTGAAAGGCGACAATGAAAAATGTGCAGAGGATGCAATGTAGTAAAAGATGTGTAATGATAAGGAGAAGGAGAAGAGAAAAAAAGTGAAATATGAGATTGTTGGTTTAGGGTTTTTATTGAAGGCCTCACAAGGTAAAAAAAACAATAGCAGGAAAGGAAAAGGATAAAGTCTATAATTGACAAAAATTAAAGAAAAGATATTCTGAAAGATAAATATGGTGGGGAGAAAGAAAAGAGATTATCGCTCTAACATCATGTTGGAAATTGAAAATTATATTAAGTCAACAACTTGTTATGTAACATGAGATCTTAACCCCTTTTTATAGAATGATACCACACCTTATTCTTCATAAAATACTAAAATGTTTAATGAACTTCTCTAAAAAACTAAATATACTTTTATGAAAATTAGCTTATTATATCTCATAATTTATGGAAATATTTTCAGTTTATACATGGTTAAAAAAAGTATTGCAAATTAATTAACAAAGAAGAATTGAAAACTTTATTATTTAAATACGTTTATTGGCCCAATATGCAGCTTTTCATAATCGTGGGTATTATTTCTTGTATTTGTTAGGCTTTCTTGCACACCGTAGCAAATGTGTAGGCTCATCAACTTAAGGGGCACCACACAATAATTAATAAGAAAGAATTAAAAACTTTATGATTTAACTATGTTTATTGGCTCATAATGTATGTTTTTTCTATATCTTTTGTGGGTACTATTTCTTGAATTTGTTAGACTTTGATGTTGTGTGTTAGTTGCTGAAACACTAGTAACAAAATATATATTGAAACCTTCTCATGTCAGGTCCTGATATCTGGAAAAGAAGAGCTAGAAGCTAAGAAACCCCCTGCAATCGATGCTGTGTTAAGAATCTTTAAACAAGTTAATGGTATATCAGATAGTGTGCCTAATCATAAAAATTCTGGATCCACTGCTGCTACCTGCTCAGTTCACTTGTTAGTAGCCTCATCACAAGCTGTGAATTTGATTGGGAAAAAAGGTGAAGCCATAAAATCAATTCAAGAGAGTAGTAATGCCGCTGTAAGGGTTATAGGTATATCTTCTTCCTTGGATTATGTGACTAGTAGGCCAAATTGGTTGTATGTTCATTTGTCTAATAGTTGCATGTCAAGGTATCCTGTTAGATCATCATGAACTTAATTCACATGATTCATGCGATTTCTTGTATATTTTGTTCCAACAGTTCACAATTTCTACATTTTTTATTTATGAAGAATAAGAGGTAATACGTTTATGGTTCTCAAATCTGGTGACGTATGGCCAAGAAGTATAGTGGATTTATGGGCTACTTTAGGTTGTGTAGTTAGCCTCCACCTAGTGGGGTTGTTGTTGTTTAGGTAGTGTAGCTATCCAGTTTACTCATTAACCACTATTGCTTTATTCTATTTGTTTTTCCTTTTCATTAGGTAGTCTAAGATGAACTGCATAGAATGTTGAATGAGTATTGTAACTTTCCAAGTTAGAGTTGTCAAAATATCTTTGGTTTGCCGTAACATTTGCATTCAAAAATACATTTCTTAAAAGGTCTATTTAAGAAATGTACTTTGTGCTAAATTTCATTCTTAAAGTAGTTTATTGTTTGGTAATTTCCATCTTACAATTTTTTGGCAAAGTATTTTTGTTCTTGTTTTATCAAACTGTACCTAGAATGCACTTTTTAGGTAAAAGAATGATAATGCAATATACTTAGAATAATATATAATATTAATTAAAATATAAATAATAATGCGTGCATTGAATGCTTTTCTTATTATGTAATATTTTGTGCATGGTTACTTGTTAAAGAATATATTTTAGAGAATAAATTGCACGTTTTGTATTTCTTCTGTAATTATTTTATTATATAATTTTGTATTTATACTTAAATGATAAAGAATATGTAATTTATTAAGTTTTAGATTATAATGTGATTGAAATTATTTAGTAGAAGTATTTAATAAAAATATTTTAAATATTTTTTGAATTAATTAAGTTGATTAGTTCGTCAAATAATACTTTGAAATCAATTTTATATTTATTTATTATTTTATTTTGTGCCAATAAAGTATCAATTCAAATTGCTGCTGTGTGGCACAATAATGGGTTCGAGTTGTGGAAAAAGTCTTGCATTGGGCTGCCCTCTAAAGTATCAATTCAAATTATAAAATTTGCAAATATTAAACACTATTTGCTAATATGATGAAACATTTTATTTGTACTACTACGTTTTTATTAATATATCTTTACAATAAAAAATCAATACTTTTTACTTTTTATTTAAATTTTATATTAATTCTTGGAAGTATATAAAATTGCTTTGGCGAAGTTGTTATGATTAGGGTGTAATGTTCATGAAGTGCTACTAGCTAAAGGGGTGGGGTTAAATAATGTTTGACCATAAAATTCAACTCTACTCTTGCAAATGATTTGCAAGGCCGCACGATTAAATTAATCGTGACAGTAGTATAAAGCAAATAGCACGATATTTTATGTGGTTTGGAACCATCGATTCCTACTACATAACCTATGATTGTGAAAGTGAGTCACTCTCAAATCTCACTAACTTTTCTTTCTCAACAACGAAGAAATCTCTAGAAGTTTTCTTATAACGAAGAAAACAAGTAATAAAAGAAACAATCTTACTCTCGCAAATGAGCTACTTACATATGCCATCTATCGGCTACAACTTTCCTCTATCTAATCGACAATCTTATTTCTTGCTTATGTTAGAGATCTAGTCGACTACTCGTCAAACTTAGTCATTTAACTACCCAATTTGTAGGAATGTGATGGTCGGCTAGAGGGGAGGGGTGAATAATTGCAGTGGTTTGATTCCTGTTTTTTGATTTACAAGAGAGGTTAACACAACGAAAACACAAACAAAACATAAAGAATAAGAAAACAAACCTTAACACCAAGATTTATGATACGTGGTTCATGGTTTCCCATGGGTTGCTACATCTATGGCTTATGCCTACGAATGAACTCTAAACTTTTCTCTTTCATAGTACCAAGCCAAACCAGAGGTAGAGAAACCTCTTACAAGCTCACTTCTTACAATAAATGAGAAGACTTCTTACAATAAATGAGAAGGAAGCATAAGAAGATGAGGAGTACAATAAGAAGACAAAAACAAAACTCTATAACAAGGATAAAAATATTCAAGATAGTCCCGTGTCTTTTTCAAGCTGTCATTGCCCATATTTATTCCCTTTAACTTCTAGTTTTGATTTTGCCCTCAAAATAACTTTTTTTTTCCATTGAGCAGTCGATTGCTAGGATATAATGACTTGCTGAGTCAACCAACACGTACTTCAATGGTCATGCCTGTCAATTGATGATGACCATCATCCGAGTCATCAAATCATTAGTTGAACGCTGGCTTGATTTTTTACTGTTCTTTCCTCTTTTGCATGTGTACACTTGTAGTGTTTTCTTTCATTGCATGTAAATCAAATGATGTAATCTTTGTTTTGGTTTGGATTGAGGATTTTAATGATGCAACTTCCAAAGTCTTTATCTCCATTGGATTGAGGAATTTGGTGATGCAACTTCCAAATGATATATCCTCGTTTCTTAAAGAAATTGATGGTTCACCACTTGAATGTTCTGACGAAGAGGATCTCACATCTTCATTCATTGTGTCAAGAATTGACCCTTGATTTCCTTGCTCAACTTAATCAGTAATAATTATGTCAATGGTAGAACCTTCGTTTTCTTCATTGTTGTGAGATATTGGATTTTAAGAAATTCTTCCATTTTTTTTCTATCTCTCTATGGTTTTGAGTTTTTAGTTCTTGCATGGGATCTTCATGAAGTAGAATGATCTTTTCATCCTTGTATTTGTATAATCTCTAACCTTGCTCAAAACAATATTAGGTAAAATTGAAATTATTTTCTCAATAGCCATTTTGTTACCTTTAAATATTTTGATTTGTGTTTGATCCATTTTCCCTTTTTAAGGCTTCTTCCTTTTTTGATTTTCGGAATCACTAATTCACATTCCATACCAAGGGCTACCCTATGTTCATCGTCCTTTTCAACCAGCGATATTCTTGTTTATATGTTTGAGGTTCAAACATTAATTTACTTATGTGCTTTGTTGGCAGTAATTCTTGGAAGGAGACTTTGCTCTAATACTAGGATGGTATTGGAGTGTTTTCTTCTCTATCTTACAACTCAGACGATGGCCAATCCTTGAGTGTCTGGGCTCTATACCTAATTATTATGATTAGATGATGGGCCAGATAGCCGTGGTGGGGGACTAATGGTGGTGCCTTGTCTTGAAAATTCAACTCTTGCGAATGCTTGCAAAGTCATACATAAAATTTATGTGATTGAGAATGTTTCTTACTCTGTGATCTATGACTTTTGAGACGAGTTACTCTTGCAACCCACTACTTTTCTTGCTCTAGGAGGTGGAGGAAATCTCTTACCAAAAGTCTTTTTACAATGAGGAATGAAAATTAGGCAAGTAAGAAAACACTCAACAATGAGGCCATAATTACAACAATGAGAGCACTAAGAAGTAGGATGTAGGAAGTTGAGCACAACTTGCCTTGATAAGCTCCCCTTGTTTCTTTATTTATAGCCTCAAAATTGCTTTCAAAGAAGCTTCACTTTGTTGTTCTGCAACACTCCAAGCAACTCAACCTTTTTTAGTTGATTGCTTTAGTGATATCACCATCCTTCTATCTATCAATGGATTTCTCAATCGACTCAATCTGATCCAGTTGATTGCTTTGCTTGGCAATAACTCCTTCATTCGACTGAGCCACTTTATTGCATAAGCCATTTGGTGGTTGCAATCTTCCTTTGCCTGATCAATGGTCGAATGAATAACCTTTGATTTGAAAATTCAACTATGTACTCTTGTGAATGCTTTGTGAAGTCACACTATCAGTTTAGTCATGGCAAAAATATAAAACAAATAACACAAGCGCTAACACGAGATTTCACGTGATTTGGAACAGTTCTTACTCTATGGTCTATTCATGACCTATGACCTTTGAGGAGTTACTCTCTAATCCCACGAATTTTCTTGCTCTAGGAGGTGGAGAAACTTCTCACCAGAAGTCTTCTTACAATATGAGGAAAGCAAATTAAGTAAGTAAGAAAACACCATAATGAGGAGGCTAGAATTACAAAAAACAAGAGCACTAGGAAGTAGGACATTGAACACAATTCACCAATCTGGATAAGCTCTGCTTGGTCCTTATTTATAGCCTCATAGTTGATTTCAAAGAAACTTCACTTTGTTGTTCATAACACCCCAAGCAACTCAACCTTTTCTAGTCGGTTGTTTTCGCTATCACGTCAACCTTTTGCCTAGCAATGGATTTCTCAGTCAATTCAATCGGCCTCTTGACTGATCTGTTGGCAATGATTCCTTCATTCGACGTTTGCCACTTTATTGCGTACGCCATCTAGCAGCTGGAACCTTCCTCTGCATGATCAACAATCTTGTTTCTGTCTTCTGTTAGGATCTAGTCGACTTCTTAGTCTACTGAATCCAGGCAGTTGACTGTATAGTTGACTTTGTTACAAATAGAACTATTCTCTTCACAAGCAGACAATCCAGAGTCAATTGAGATCAAAATCTAGTCGATTGGATCATTAACTATAAACAAAATGCATTCACTCGATTCTCACAACTCACTTAAGAGTTGTTGCAACTTTACTTTGCCCAAGTTGTCTCGAATGCACCAAGTCTCTTGGCTCATTCCACATGCTATCCTTTGCTCATTCATTAATGTAGTCCACCTCTTGTCCAACTTTTGTCAAATTTGTAGCTGAATGGTTCTCATCTTGTAATTCCTTAGATGTTCTATAGTTGAATGCTTCTCCTGTTGCAATTCCTAAGGTGTCCTATATCAGCCTGCCTTCTTCTTTGATATGTAGCTTGATGTTTGAGCCATTGAGCTAATGCCAACTTGCCAGTGCTAAGTCAAGCTCTGAGAGCTTTGCCAGCAACAAGTCAATGCTTTTCGTCCTGTGGTCCCTCGCATCTCCCATACATTTAAGCCATCGAGTAACACCAACTTGATCGGCCTAAGTCATTAACCATGACTGGACTTTGTCAAGTTACAAGCTTCATGAGATTCATGTGTATCCTGCACGACAGTTTCTGCACAATTTAATGCACACATGAGTAACACTGACAAATCTCACTCAAACCTTTCCTCAACACATTAAAACACATTTCTTGATTGTGACCACTTAGGATACGATTGCACTAAGAAAAATAACTTTTGCTCCCACTTCTGCTGGAAATTAACTTAAAAAACTTGTTATTTTTTTCAAGGAAAGAACTTTAGTGGGAAAAGTAATTTAGTGATAAATTTACCAAATACTATATGACAGTCTCAAAGTACTTGGACCTTCTAAAACATTTTCAAAAATCATTTCCAAAACCTTCCTTTATCCTTATGTCACACGTGTATCTCATTGTTTCTAAGGAGAATTATTGGTCTTACAGTGAATCCTTAATCCACCCTCAGTCTCTTGACCTATCTCATTTCAGTTCCCTTTTCTTTATGGCTTAAGCTCCTTGCTTGATTGTTGTGGCTCCATGACTAATCATATGTGCCCATTTTTTCCCTACTTTATTGTATCACACAACCGATTCCTAGAGTTGCCACTTGAACCATAAGCTTATTTATCAAGTTGTGTTTTTCAGTTATGAGGTTTGGGTTGGTATGAATTTGCATTACTGTTTGGATTTCTTTTTCTATCTTGATCATACCAGCTGCACTATTCTGTCTTGCGACCTCAGCACTATTTCTATCAGGTGATCTCACATTAGTGCAAAACATTTAATACCTTGGTTTACTATGAATTGGCCATATGCGAAATTTAACCTCGTTATTACTATTGTCATCATTCCTAATTCTTCATCTGCTGGTTTCTACTTGATCCAATGATCAACGAATTTTTGTTCATAATTATTTTTCTGTGACATGATGCTATATCTATCACATGTACTACTGTTTCTGAATCACTGACATTAATTTTTTCTCTTTCCTAGGAGATTTGCCATTCTATGCTGCTGCAGATGAAAGAATTGTTGAAATACAAGGTGAACCTATAAAGGCCCTTAAAGCTCTTGAAGCTGTCATTCAACACCTCAGGAAGTTTTTGGTTGATCATAGTGTACTTTCTTTGTTTGAGAGAAGTGTAAGATTTCTTCAAATTCTCAAATGTAGCCCCAATTAGGTAGATGTTAATTAATCATTTGCCGTTCATTTGCCTTTTTTTTAGTACAACATGCCAGTCACACAAGAACGGTCAGCTGGTGCATGCGGTGAAATCAACAAACCTTTTGGCTACAATGGACAACAATCTGCAGTTTGCAGTGACTATAGTTTTCCTATTAAGCGAGATTCTTATTATCTTGATCATGAATCTCGTTTAGAATCACAAGTACAACGTGGTGGACTTTCATTGTATGGACAAGATCTTGCTGTGCCAGGTTTGCATTCTTCAGCCATTGGGCGTACTGGAAGTGTCTTGGAGGTACTTATCCTACTGCTGTTGCCTGTTTTATATGTTTATATGATTACAAAGTTTGAATCCTTTGTGCTCATGTTGTTCTTAGTAAATAATTTTCTTACTATAAACATATGTCTAAGAGCCCAAACAAAGTTGAAATCTTTGTGGTTATTTCGTTCTTGATAAATAATTTTAGTTTTGGCAGGCATTTTACTTAGAGCCCAAAATCTGGAGGGGAGTACAAGCTTATTTGCTTCATTGTATTGTTTTTGAGTGGGGACCATGAGTTGAGGCTTCTCGGCCCACAGCAAAATATTCTATGCCTTGTGGAAAATAAGGTACATAGAGAACAAACAACAAGAAAGGTAAGAGGAAATAAACTGATGATGACAATAAGGGAGACACAAATTTGTGTGGTTTTACTAAGAATGCCTACATCCATGGCCACAAGGAAGAAAATTCGATTACTCAAGACACTAGTATAAACTGAGATAAGTGTTTAAAAAAAAATGTAATCTCACTTAAAGGTTTTCCCTTCTTCTCACAGATCAAGGAGTTGAGACAAACAGTTAATCATAGGTGTCATGCAAATCTCCACTAATTTAGGATGACCAAGTGGGCTGAGATTGGGTTAAGATTTGTGCCATGACTGCCTTTTCAACTGTATCTCCGTTTGAGTTGACATGTTGGTTGATTGACACATTACTGGCACATAGGTTTGGCATATAATCAGTTTATTTGGTAGGCTGAACTCCAAGATAGGCCTGCATGTCTGAATGACTTGAACATTCTTGACTCCCTTAATCAACCCCAAATCTTTGTGTAGAGCAATGAATTAGGCTTCACTCCAATGCAACTCAATTTTCTTCATGCTTTTACTGAACAGTAAAGGCAAGGAGATCTACATGTAGAGTATATAGTTACTCAAACATTATCAAGAGAGATTCACCTCCACTGCTCGCTATGTAGATCCTGTATCAATTGACATTGAAGATACCTTTTTGTTGATTTGATGTTGTATAAACTTAAAGCATTTGACCTTTTCCACTGTCATGCCCTATCTGAGCTTAGTCCATTGAGAGGGAAGTTTTGTGCAACGTGGTTGATAGTAATGTCAAAGAAAATTACAACTAAATTAATCTAGATGCATACCTCAAATAGGAGCATTGCAAATCACTGCACAAACTTCAACAACAAGCCTTTTGTTGCACCAAGTGAACACATTATTCTCTTTCATTGACCCCACTTAAATTCACATCATTTATATTCTAAATTTAGTCTTTCATGGGGTTTAATGTATTGCTTTATTAACATGCACATCTCATTGTTTGATCATTTAATGCTCAAATCAAAGCTTCATAATTATGGTGAAACACTATAATCACTCCCATCAATATCGTAAATAAAAAATGCACATTAATAGGCTTATTCCTTGTCGATGCAGTAAAATAGAAAAGGGAGAAAGGCTCACATAATGCCCGAGAGTTAACTCTTTGCATTCAAATGTGGGGATATTTGCCCCAATATGCTCATGACATGATAATGTACCAAAATTCCTCTAAAACCTGAAGCCGAAATCCAGATCACAATGTTGACTCAAAGTGTGCTTCATTAGCATATTCTTTGTATCAATATAAGTTACTTTCTATTTTATTTTGGAGTGTTTTCATTATGTTTTATGTTTACTTGGCAACTCTAGGTTTCCATTTCTTTAAAGAGTTTGATGCATTAGTTTGTATTATTGAACATATAAAATTCATGTTAAAAAGAATACCTTTGCCAAAACTCCCAGCATAAGGAAGATTAACATTTGCTCAAACTTCTAGAAATCAACAATCTAGATCTTAGGATTTTACAATCCTACAATCTAGATTGACCCAAACAGTCTACGTCTCAACTAGGATCTTAATTTGGCCAGGATCTTATAAATTGCAATTTGATCCTACATCTATTTAACATTCCTATATAGGATCTCAGTCCCAAGTCGCAACAACTTGGAACAACTTGAATTCCTGATTAGAATATATTTAAATTCAATCAGACACATTAACAATCAATATTTACTATAACAAATATTATTTTCATGTCTTGTTAGTGAGAGTTTTCAATTATCAACAATTATTTTTGTTCTTCACTAAACCAAAGAATTCTTTTTAATTATTGTTATTAGTAAGCATCTTATAATTTATCAATTATTTTATAGTTCCAACTTGCTATATAAAGATGCAATACTCTAAAAGTTGTATTATATTCTTACTATATAAATAATTTTATTTATGTTTGATATTGAAATAATAGTGTTTAAACTATTCATATTAATATTATATAATATTGAAAGATAATAGGTATTATAAATTATAAATATTAAATAAAATGTTCTTTTTAAATTGTAGGATTTTCTAGTCTTTTCTTTAATTCTATAATCTAACCTATGGACCTTTTCATGATCCACAAGAGAATTTTAATTATGACAACTTTGTTCTTTTTCCAAGAAATGACAAAAAAATTATGACAACTTTGATTAGATGGCTACTAGAAAATCCCAAATTACTAGATCAAATATAGAATTGCCCCTACAATCAATCAGTACCTAAAGCAACATACAAGAAAACTTACCCCCCAAAGTTTGAAGGTCGACTTCTTAGATCTCAAAGAATAACCATTGAGCTAACCCTCCCAAGGAAAAATTAGTAGAAAACTCAATAGAAGATTGAATCTAAGAAGCTCTAACTTAACTCTTACCCCATATATCAAAGGTAAGATCTAATGTTGATAAATTAGTGTCTTAGATGAATCACAACCATAAGGAAACATTGTCACTTATTGCAGCATTGAATTAACCACAATAACAATCTCAAATAGTCACCATAACCAAGTTGCTCACGCGAAAGAAAAAAAGTAACAAGTTTCTAGGGTTAATTAGAGACCAATATTCTTGTGTGAAACTATTCTTCCCCTGAATGTTTTGGTACATGTGTAGAAGACATGAGAGATCAGGCTACTTATAGTAAATGTCGTTTTGTTTCAGCTATTGTTGATGTTTTTCAACACGAGCTTAAATGAAAAAAATCCCTTGACTAAATAGGCTAAATGCGAGTGAAATCGGCTGACTTGCTGAATGCTAAAGCGGATATCTTGGTGAGGGAAGAAGGCGGTCTTGCACACATGAAAGCACTTGTTAGTTGTTTGAAAGTCCTTTCGATGCTTAAGTCATGATGGCGTCGGGGAGGTGATAAAACAATAATAAAGAAGAGAATATTAACTAGCGAGAGAGATTAGGGTTAGATACTCGTTGGGATCGAGTTTAATATCTATAGAGGATCATTGTATAAATCCTAAGTTGTAGGGTTATACGACCCTATGTATTTATAGAGGATCTGTATCCAAACCCCAAACCGTAGGTCTATTGCACCTAAGGGATTATGGGCCCTAGATCATGGGGGGCCATGCCCAATTATGGCTTGCAAGTAAGTAACTGCTAGGATAATGGTGAACTCGAGAAATCAAGCTCAGTATAGGAAGCTCAAAATGCTCAAAGAGGAGAGCTTGGGGAGCTCAAAGTGTTTAGAGGCATAGCTGGTTAGGTGACTCAGGTATCAAGTCACATGAGATATTTTGAAGGCCTAGCTATGTGGAGTACTCACGAAACTGAGTAGGATGAGGAACTCAAGAAGTTATGTCCTGTGAAGCACTCTAAAGTTCGGCTAACCTGAAGTAGGGTAGTAGGCAAGTTCTGCTAACCTAGCATGGGGTCGACATTAGTGGTGTCACTAGTCCCTTCAAGTCAAACATAGGTATAGACGATTCGATTAGGGCCAAATTGGAGAGCAGTTGAAGAACTTTCCGAAGAAGAACTTTCCATTATAGTCAGAAAAGCAACAAACTGTAGGTCCCTTTAGGGCCGGTTGGAGCAGTTAACTTAGATCTGAAAAATAAAAACCAATACCTTTCTCAAAACACACTTTAACTTAATAAACCAAACACAAATATAATAAAATTGAAATACTAAAAACAAGAGGCAGACACAAAAAGTTACTTGGATCGCGATCAGAGAATCGCTACTCCAAGGCAGTGGAAGCGCAGTATCAATCTCCTTGAGGGCGGAGAAGCCTCTTACAACAGTTGAAGAACAAGAACTCTAAAGCACGAATACAGAAGTGTTTGGAATAGAATAGATGATTAGAACTGAAAAACTA
>JBBPFQ010855354.1:0-12227 GCA_037974815.1 Kaempferia elegans
TATGTGCGTATGTGTGTTACTATTTTCATGAAATACATATTCTTGTCTATCAGACAACACAGTAGTTTTATTGATACATGTTTTTCTATAGGAAGATTTTGAAAACTTTTGGTCTGAATGCCCGTGGGATGAGGATTTAAAATATGCTACCATCGTTTGTGACCAGGTGAGTTGCTTCTTTTCTTTTCTCTCCATATGTTTAAGGTCAAGTTTCCATCAGTTACCTGGATCACCAACATTGTAAGAAAGTTTCCTGTTTAACAATCAATTAAGATTAATGGTTTTGCTATGATCTATGAAATAGAAGTAATTAAACTTTTTTTAGTCACCTCTTTCAGAATAATCTTTTAAGTAAATATGAACTCAAGTTTGCTTTTCCTTCATCTTGATTTTATGTTTAAAAGAAAAGGTGCAATGCCTCTTAACTTATGTGCACTAAAGCATAGTTTGATGATGTTGCAAAAGGTCACCAATCATGTGAGCTATTTTATTGATACAGGTTGATGTGCAATTTGAGGTGGTCCATTTAACAGATGAGTATTGGAAGAATGTGGTAAGTTTGCACTGCTCTGCTTCTGGTAATTAGTTGCTGATTCTCTAAAGTATATGCTGAGACTTGAAATGAGAACAATGTTGAATTTGAGCAATCAAGATAATTAAGATATAAAGACCATTAATTTTGGTGATTCCTATAATAGTTGTAGAACCAACAACATGATTACGTTGACTAATATCCGAAAATTCACCTCTAGTACTCATGAAGTTGAATGCTTACTGTCTTAGGTATCTCACATTATCAACGAGTATCGCAGTGGTCGAACTCCTAATCCTGATGTTCTTTGTAATACAAGGGTAAAATTTGGTACACAACACCTTTTTAGTCAATTACCTTATTAGTATTTTATGAACTATTTTTTCAGTTCGAATAATGTCAAAGTTTATTTGTCCTAGGTGCTTTCTTGGAAGCCATTGGTAGTAGGGGGTTTGATTATGTTGCTTCAGGACACTATGCTCATGTTAAAAGACATGGTACCATTTTGTAGCTCCTGCTCAGTTCTTGTCCAAGGCACTAATATTATTGATGTAGTTGTTAGGTTTTAAGTTCTTTCAGCAAATTGAGTTAAGCTCTGTATCATTATAAACATGACAATTACTGAATTACTGTTAGATTGTTGAGAAATCTTTACTTTTATATTCTTAATGAGGATTGACAAAGTTTTATTATATACAAAAACATGAATCAGGTTTCCTAGTCCAATCAACAAACACTTTTATGTAGCTTCATAGTCAGCAATTTGTTAAAGAGGCACCTTGAAGTTTAATCTAAAATTTCAACTGCTATACTTTTTGCAAGTTGCTTATTTTGTTTACCAAGCTTGTCATCCTTATATTTATTGCCTCTAATTTCATTCCTCATTAGTTTTTCTCCTGCAGACAATTAGTTCTAGTGATTGTGAAACAAAAGTTTTGCAAGCGTTTAATTGTATGCATGTTCCTCATATGATTGGTCTACCTTATTGGATAGTAGAGATTATCTATTGTGGGTTCTGTACAGTATTATCTATTGTGGGTTCTGCACAGTATGGTGTTGATATATTTTATTTGGAATTATGGATTTGATAAGTTGATAATATACTGTCATTTATACTTCGTTGTTGTCCAATATAAATATTTGTAATAATTTTTGGATATGGATTGTATACATATACGTTATGCAATGTGTCCACCACATAGCACCTATATATAATTTTATCCTTGCATCAAAATTACTTAGTTAAATGTGTGAAGTTAGTAGCGTAGCAAAGAAAGTAGGTAGGAGAAATCTAACTGACTAATAAAAATAAAATTCAAGAGATTCTCTAAAATGTTCTTTCTAAATTGAGAATTTAAGAAATTGAAATTCCTTGTTCTCAGAATATTGTTGTAGTAGAGCAACTATATAGTAGCACCATGCTACTTAATTTCCCTAAACACTGTAATGACTCAATTAGATATTAATTTTCTATGATAGATTTCATAATCTTATGTCAACTAAGCATTCATGTCAAATAAGCATGCAACAATAAAAAAACAAAATAATAACATATTTGTCACAGTTAATATAAGGAGTTAAGGACATATAAGAATATAAGATAAAGAAAACTATAAATGATATACTAATCCTAGTTCTATGACCATTTTGATAAATGGTGATGCCTTTGGAGTCCATTAGTAATTTCCGATAATTGATTTCTCTTATCAGAATCAATATGATAATCTTTGTACTATATACTATATTGCCAGTCTAGCTGATCTTTCTGACAATTAATTTTCTTTGTGGGAATGGAAGATTTAAATGGTGAAATGTTTTCATTTTGTGTTTGGCACAATTATTAAGCTGATTAGGTAGATTGATTTATTCACCTCAAACATTATTAAGCTGATGTATTAAAGCTAATCAATCGTGTAGGTCAAGGATCAAACCTATTTTCTTTCTCATCTATCCCAGTCTCAGCTCAAAAAGCTTCTTTTTCCACTTGGATGTATAACAAAGGTAATATGACTCTAATTGATAAAGACCACTTGATATCTTAAATAATGATATTGAAAATTAATTATTTTCCTCCATTGGGAATATATATGTGACCCATCTATCTTAACAAGTTTACTTTCTCCAGCATTTGGTTGATATTATATTTGGTGGTTCTAAATAGGAAGAAGTGCGTAGGATAGCTTCCTTAATGGATCTACCAAACAAAGACAGAAAGGACTCCCAAGGGATATGCTTTCTTGGAAAGGTAAATAAGATACACGGACGAACAAAATACAAGGATTAAGTTTGCCTTGAGTCCCAATAATGTTATGTATCTTAGGTTTTGACAAGTGCTCTTATCCATGTTTTCTAAACCATTCCAAGTAGGTTAAGTTCAGTGAGTTTGTTGCAAAGCATATAGGGGAAATGGAAGGTATAATGCTTGAAGCTGAAACTGGAGATTACCTAGGAAAGCACCGTGGGTTTTGGTTCTACACCATTGGTCAACGGCAAGGCCTGCGGCTTCCTGGAGGACCCTGGTATGCTGTATTGCTTCAGCACATACTTTTATCTGTTGCATCATATCATTGCTTCACCATTGCAATGGTGATAGAAATGCTTCTATTTTATTATCTGATATTCACTGCATCACATGATTCAGCTATAACTTTTGGCTAATATTTAGCTCAGTTTCGGATTGCTTGAATCAATCATTGTAGGTATGTTGTTGAAAAAGATGTGCAGTACAATGTCCTTTTTGTATCAAGACACTACTTTTCATTAGATAAAAGACGGCGGACATTCCGTGTTGGATCATTGAATTGGTTTAGTGGTTCCTATCCTATTAACGTTGAACAACTACAATGCAAGGTAAATCCTAACTCATGTCTCTCGCTTGTATAATGTACTTTTTAAACTTTCTGGATTGCTTTACTGAGATACAATATATCCATGATTCTAAATTTTGTAGATTGTATTAGAATTTAATGTCAAATATCAAGGTTGACAAATTGGTTGGTTTTCCACATGTAATTTCATATGATTTGATTAGAAAATCTTAGTGAAGAAGACAGCCATTTTATGGCGACACATTGCTATTGTGAAATATCCATTAAAGTAATTTATGCTTTCTTAGTTCAAATTTCAAGTGGTTTTTTTGTTAGTGTAAAAATACTGACAAAAAAAATTACTATTAGGTCCGGCATGGTCCTGGTTTCTATGAGTGTAGCATTACAAGTGGATCAAGGATAACTGATGAAGAAAGTTTGGTTGTGCATCTATCGGAAGATGACCAGGGTTTGGCTGCAGGACAATTTGCAGCTTTCTACTACAACGAAGTGTGTGTAGGTTCAGGAGTTATTTTGGACTCCTGGGATGAAAAGTGCTTCCCCATTTGTTCAAAGGCTTTGGAGATTTCAAGGATGGAAGACAAGTCGAAACTTGGAAAACCAGTTAGAATAATTAACCTGGAAACAAGTAAAAATACAATTTGTCGAACAGAATGCTGATGACATATTTGCAGGAATATCAGATTTATGGCCCAAACTCAGGTATACATTTCTAAAAATTAATGTCATTGCATGTTAGTTGCCTTAGCTTTGATTATCTCCCCTATTTATTGGTAGCTGAAGCCCTTGGAAAGAATGGGGTGCATGTGACTTGAACGATCATTTCGTACTTTTGTAGTAAAAGGCCTGATACAAATTTATCACCAAGAGCGTCAATTGTCGTCACAGCTTCTTGAATGACTTGCCATCGACATGCCTGCCACCAGAAGAGATTTAGGATTGCCACTAAATGCCCAAGTAATGTGGATCCTTGCATGCTAGAATGACTGGTAGAGCCCTTCATCAATTCATGAAGGTAGCTGATACTTTGGAGGCTTCCACCAGTTGCAGTTGTCTCAAGCAATCCCTTCGTCCCCAAACGAGTAGATTTCTGATCATTTGTAGAACGACAATTGAAACTGCTATCGACAACTTGTGTTTCACCAACAAACTTGGTATTTAAGCAGAGGACTTTGAGTTCTTTTAAACAGGAATTGCTTGTAAGCTGCATACATTATGAATTCAGAGTTGAGTCTCTCGGTGTATGTTTCAGATTTTAATTTTTCTGAACAGTTTTATCTTTATAGCTCCCAGCTCTGATGAAATTCTGTTATGTGTGATGGAAAACCATGATTAAATAAATCAAATTAATTGAGACTCGATGGAGAATAAAATAGAATGAATTTATTAAGTTGAAAAGGACGAAAACATAAAATCGAGTCCAAATGAGAATGCATGATGAAAGTGAGGACATCGAGTAAAAACAATGCAACTTGCAGAAAAGCAGGAAGTAAAATTCAAATCTTTTGCATATATGATGTATACATGAACCAGGATTTGTGGAACCACAAAATGCATAAACTGAGAGCACAGTTTCTAAAATTATAGCGGTATATCTAAGAATAGTGTTGGCTGATCAACCAAAATTCATTACCAGCAAAACTATAATATCCTAACAGACCAGTCGTCTGCAACCCGAATGTTGGGCTTCCTGATTGTGAGCGCAATTGGCTTTGACCCTTTCCGTAGAGTGAGTGGACCAAGTTCGATGTTCATCTCATGATTTCCTGGTGCAGCCACTGCTTTTTTGGCTCCAGATGGTAGCCCAAGGATTATAATTCTCTCAATGGTGCAATCTGAGGAGAATTTCTTCTCGCCTGCGGTGGAAGGGCGGATGTCTATTGATGTTAGCTTATTATTGGCAAAAATGAAACGGCGGTGGATGTAGGCTCCCTGCTCAAAGTCATAGCTTTTGCCATCATCAATGTAGAGTTCCCCCTCGGCAGCAAGTGAACCGTTGAGAGCAATTACCTGGTACCACAATTCAGGTCCATAAATTACCGGACAAACAACTGAGTATTCTAGACTGAACATACCACAGCAATAAATAAAACAAAATTCAAAAGCAATTAGCAAGAGGTTCAAATCTGCCAAGCCGAAGAAGATATAGCCAAACAACAGGAAGAGAAGGAAAGATATTAGAGGCGTCTTAACATGAAAAATTTGCAATCACAAACAAATCATTTATGGTTTCCTGAGTATGAATATAGAAAAATATTTTAAAAAAAAAAAGAAAAAGAAATGGAAACATGTGCATAACAGCATAAGCAATGTCTTTGCCGACTCCAATTACCCTTGCGATCTAGCCACCTTTCTGTTGAAACAGTGGTTCCTCATAGGTAGGTTTGTTCACATTATTTTGATAGTTTGGCAATACAATTTAAGTTATATGGAGCTTGGAGTTGAAGACCAAAGAAAAGTAAACTATGTATCGCTTATGCATGTTGTAATCTTGATTTTTGTTTTCTAAGGCTTAATATGCAAACCATGTCGTGATTGCCTAAGTAGGAGTTGACCACCTATGCTTGAAACATGTGACTTTGGAAGGAAGTCATGTTTGTTACCAACTCAAATCATACACCTTAAATGCACGTGGCATGCTGTAAGAGGACGTAAGCGAGAGTGCCTAGGCGTGTCGATCAACTAGATGCAAAGCACTGGGAAAACAAAATATTTTTGTGTGAGCAACAGTTGACTAGAAGCATTTCAGTCAGCTTGTGATGAGTAGTTTTCAACTGACTGGTGATACAACCATTATAGACTTAAATCGTCATTGTAGTGGTCAACTAGAGGCATCTAGTAAGTGAACAATGGAACTTCAGATATAAGCTCTTATAGAGTTCAGAACTAACTGAAATATTCTATTCTCCTGTGATTGAGTTGATCAAGTGTTTAAAGAAATCAAAGAGCAAAAGATTGGAAGACTTCTTGAAGAAACCATTCTTTCCTCGTGGTTGAGCTTAACCACATTCTAGTCCCTCGTAATCCGATGTAAAATACCAGTGGGTTTGCAACACTTGAAAAACATACAATTTGTACTGAATAAAATGATGAAAACACATGTCTACGTAAGAAAGAAAAAACAGGGACACAGGAAAACTAAGCAACACTCCTCTCTTGTAAGGTTATGAGGACAAAAGATGTCATTGCCACTAAAGCAAGAGCAGTCCAGTTTCAGAGTATTTCTAATCCTGATCTCAGTGTTGTTGTGTCACAAACTATTTACAACTTTCAAAGATTGAGTTTGAATGTAGCCATGAGTGGTTAGCTTGCACAAGGAACTATAAGTAACATAAAATAAAAGCCTACGTGTATTTATATATATCTAAAAAGAATAAGAATACAAGACAAAGTGATTTTTTTTCCAATCCAAGTTCCTTTTAGTAACACTACCAGCTCACTTGTGACAAATTATCATAGCAAGATTTGTATGTCTCATCCTGAAGGAACACATTAGCACTTCCGTCTTGGGGATGGTCTGGCCAATTACACATTTGCAATAGATGTAAGTTTCATATGATGGATTATAATCCATTACCATTTTTTAGAACATTGCCCAAGAGTTAGGAACTCGTTTTACAATCTTCCCCATTTAAACTCTTGAAGATAGTAATGATGCAAATATTGCATATACATCATTAAAAATCGTCAAATGTTTCGTGAGCATCCTTGTAGTTAGGTTAATAGTGGTATAGTAGGTTTAGTCCTCTGCTTCTAGATTTAGGGGTTAACACTATCTAATACAAAAATGTGTCAGAAATAACTATAGCAGAAAACCAGATTCTAACTAAATAGATAAATGAGATAACGCATATTTAGCAGGTTGAAAAGGGTGACATAATTGGATAATAATATACCAATGTGTAAGGATCATTGACCATCTGGGTGGAACTTCGCCTGAACCTGTCCTTTCTGGGAATAATAGTACCAGCTCTCTGGAAACTGGGTATACTATCTTCTGAAGCATCCAGTTTGAGTAAGACACCTCCATCAGACTTGACTCCATTTCTCAAATTAAACCAAGATGCTCCAGAAGGCAAATAAACTGATACTAACTTTTGATTCTGTCCAGTAACAAAAAACAACAAAAAGGAATTGATTACCTAGCCAACTCGTATAAATAGAGGAGACGTAAGCATGAAACATGTATACCTTCTCATAAACACCCTGGACTAACAGACTTGATCCAACCATGAAAGCCTCACTATCGTCATATGTTTCTTTATCAGCAGGAAATTCCATCCACAAAGGACGCATGATTGGAATGCCATTTGTAGCAGCCTCTCTAAATAGTGTGTAGTAGTATGGCAATAATGAGTACCGGATACGTATTGCCTCTCTCATCAAAGCAGTATTTTCCTCTCTGGATTAATCAGAACAAAAGGTTACATGTATCATTTTGTGTAAAATCAATTACGTTACCAAAAATATAGCACACATGAGTAGGTACAATGCAAATGCCATTTACTAAACTGCCTTATTCAGAAACTGGTTAGAAGCAGATTAAGTTTTGTAGTCTACAATTTGATGAAAACTAGGCCAATTGGGTTACTAGATATGATTTCAAGATTTAAACAAATAATCGAGAGAGAGAAATAGCTACATTTTTTTAAAGAAAAAAATATCATTGTACAATAGAATTGTCTCCACAATTTATGGAAATAAAACTGTCAATGAAGTCTCAAGCCAGGAAGGGAAAAAGTTGGCAACCAACATAAAATGTATCTTAACCTTATGAAGTTGATCTCATGTAATTGGAACAAACATGACTTCTTATTGTTGTAAGAATGTTAGGGTGCTACTGTCATGACAAATAATTAGACATGAGACCATCTAGATGTTGTGCATATTTCCTGAAAGAATTCAGCTAAGATACTGACAATCATACCATATGATTAAGAAAAGCTAATACATTCAGATTCTTTTCTTTTCATAAATTTCTCTAAGAACCAACCAAGATTAGCACAATCTCTATTTTGATTCAGATCTAATTTCCAGAAGTTTCTCAGTGATATTAGTGCCAATGACCATTTTCAAAACTACAAAGCATTAACCTCCTGAAAGCACATATACACAATTCTATGCAAATTCTAGTATGGCCGCTTAGAATGCTCTTGGGTCAGTCCTTGAAGCCCTTTAACAGTCCTTATTCTTTGGATATAGAACTGCATAAAAGTTTGTCATTTTCTGACGAAAATTTCGCAGCAAATCAATTCAACTTACTTCAAAGTTTAAATGTCAGATATCTTGAGTACATCTGACTAAGCAGCAAACTTAGATAGACTAGGCATATAAGGACCTATAAACTCACCAGAAATTGGACAAATTACAAAATAGTCATAAAGTATCATAAGATAGATGAATCCTAGAGACAAGAATATAATGACTGAGAAACAAAAAATCACCATAGGCCTTCGCCTTGCTAGAAATTTTCACACTGTTAAAGTCAGAAAAATTCCTGAGATTAAGAGGAATCGAATATGAACTGGGGCATTTTAGCCAAGATCTATAACCGAATAGAACAAAATATGCCTAATTATGGTTAGCATACATAAGCTTAAAAAAAAGTGTTTGTTATTGCATCTAGATTGGACAATGCAACAAAGTAACTGATGAATACCCAAATAGCCAAGGTTCTCGTCGCTTGGTCTCATGATGTGCATGACCTCTGAAGAATGGATAATAAGCACCCAGCTGGTACCATCGTACTAACAAATCTACTTCAGGGTTGCCAAAATACCCTCCAACATCAGCACCTGTGGCATTATCTTGATGTTAAGAAAACTGGTATAAACAATAAAACAAGCATCAAACATTGAGTTCAAAATTACTTGCCAGAAAATGACATGCCAGTAAGACCAAGGTTTAGCATCATTGGAACTGAAACTCTGAGATGATCCCAATCTGCTGAATTATCTCCAGTCCAGATTGCCCCGTACCGTTGACTTCCAGCAAAAAAGGCTCTTGATAACACGAATGGCCTGTCTTTTCCATTACCTCTCTTTAAGAGTCCATTAGCTGTAGCCATATGGAAATAGTAACCATATGCATTGTGTAATTCTCGATGCTCTACCTCCCCATGATGTATGGCATCCCTGGGCATGGTTACCTAAAAAGATGGATATGATTAGAATATAAAATTTATTTGCAATACCTTGTGAGTCATGGAGCTCAAGGCTAAAATTTAAATTTACTAAAAAAATCTGTAACTAAGGATTAAAGTCTGATGATTGAGCAACTAAGCTGAAATTGTAACCTGAGGAGAAAAACTACTGATGGCCAACAAAAGACTTTAAATTTCTGGTAGCCAATCTGACCGAGAATGAAAAACTAGACACAGAAAGCAAAAAAAAAAAAAAGGACAAAGAAAAGACTAATGCAAAATATTAATTGTGCCCAATTAATAGTTTATACCCCTACTAAATGATAAATATTTATTAATCATATCTGACCTGTAACCAAGATATTATGAAACGAAAAAAATTGTATCAAGTAGTTGTTGTAAACATAGAACTAAAAGAACAAAATATCATGATTACCTCAGGACCATTGAACACTGAAGGCTCATTCATGTCATTCCATATATATAATGATGGCGTCGAACCAACATAATTCTTGTAAGAGAATTTGTCAGCCCACCATTCTCTTGTCTCCGGGTTCAACATGTCAGCATACGATGAGGACCCTGGCCAACACCATCCATCGAAATCCTTCCCTGATGCATCTTTGACGTAGTAACCCTTCT
Source organism: Kaempferia elegans (assembly GCA_037974815.1). NCBI lineage: Eukaryota > Viridiplantae > Streptophyta > Magnoliopsida > Zingiberales > Zingiberaceae > Kaempferia > Kaempferia elegans. The sequence continues at coordinate 10,145 of JBBPFQ010855354.1, forward strand.
CAGTTGCCTCTTTATGCATATAAAAGGAATCATCCCGCTTAATGTGAGGGTCCACGATTGTCACCATGTGCCTCCCTTTGGCAGCCAACTTATTCTGCATCTCCACAGGATTTGGGAACATCGTCCGATCCCAAGTGAAGTATCGCTTCCCATCAGTATGTTCTATGTCGAGCCACAAAACATCATAAGGTATATCATGTTCGTCAAAAGCAGCATCCACAGCTGCAACATCCTCCTCATCCCTGTAATTCCACCTGCACTGGTGATACGCCACAGCAAACTCCTGGGGCATGGCCTGAGTCCCCGTCACAGACGCGTACTGTTTCAGCACGTCTTTTGGACTTGGACCAACAAAGAAAAATGCATCCACCACTCCAGCCTCGCTCATCCAAAATGTGTCGACCCTCCCAGCGTTCGGCGCGGCAGAATCATCCCACCCAGGCGCGAGGACATCAATCTGCATCTCGGCAGCGTTAAGCCAGAAGAATCCGGAGGTCGAACGGGTGCCATGGGAGAGCATAAATGGAATGGAACCGTAGATGCCGAATGGGGAATCATGGAGGTATTCGAAGACATCGAGGTTGAAGAGGCGGTAAGGTTCAGATTCATCTACCCCGGAGCCTCTCGTCGGGCGCAGGGAAAGTGACGGAGAAGCGTGCTCGGGGATCCCGTACACAAAATTAGCACCGTGGAATGAAACATCGAAGCTTATTGACTGCGGGCCGTGAGGCCGCGAGTCCGTGTGGCTGCGAAAGCTTTCCTCCCAGCCTTCACCTTCTTTCTTTGCCCTCAGCTGCTCGTAATCGAATAACCCGTGGGAGTTAAAGGAGAGGACGGGCTCGCCCTCTGAACCAGTACGGCGGACGACGATCTCGAAAGGGTCGTGGCGGAGAATGCCTTCGAATCCATCGGCAAGGTAGAATGAGGTGGCACCGGAGGGGGACGACAGGCGGGGGAGCCAAAGGCGTCGATCCTCGAGATCGGGAAGGAGAACATCGGGAAGGCGGAAACGGCGCTTTGGAGTCGGCGCAGAAGACGGATCCTCATCGATCTCCAGGCGTAAGATGCCCCCGTGGTAAACGGAGAGGCGGAAAAGGAGAGGCCGCTGGGTGGCGTCGTCAACGGCGGCGTCGGCCGAGGGATCCTCGTCAGTCACCTGGCGGATGGAAGGGGAGGGAACAATTCGACCGGACACAGAACCATCGGACAGGGATACGTCGGAAACGGAGAAAGGAGGCAGCGAGTGAGGGGCGCGGGTACGGGCGCGCTTGCAGAAGGGAGTCTGCTTGCAGGATCGGAATTCCTCCTTCTTCCAGGCGGCGACCGGCGAGGAAAAGACAAGGATCAGAAACAACAGCACGGGGCCCGCCGATCGGCGGTCTGGCGAGGTCATGGAGGCGACGGCGAGAGATTGGATGGAGAGTGAAATGCTCCTCTCACCGTGAGAAGAAGGGTTAGTAGTGCTCCAGAAAGATCGATTTGCGGGTCGGATCCCATAAAAACAATCGGATCCAATTATTTCTATAAATGATTAGACGATAATGATCATTAGAAACAGTTGGCTTCCAGACCAAGAACTCGAGGGGGGAAAAGCCCACTAATTTCAAGCCTGTCGCTGTTCCGGACGCCGGTGGGGCGGCTTCCGGTCAACGCCAGGAAATCCAGTTCAAATTCTAAAACCGAGTAGTGTTAAAGGAAGGGGTTAGGGTTTAGGGATGTTAAACGGAAAGGCTCAGATTGGATCGTAAAACATTTTTAAAATTTTTGTTTTTATTTTTATATAATTTAATATTATGAGTATAAAAATAAATGGTAAAAATCAAGATCGTCTCCAATTTTACAAATCATTGAAAGGCATTTGTGTCCATCATTGATTTTATTCCAAAAATATGCCTATATAAACTACTACAGTATGTTTAGGGTACCTGAGACAGAGTTGAGTTGATTAGTAAAGGATAGAATTACAATCATAGGGGTAATGGTTATAATTTCGATAAAATTAAGGGAAAAAACCCTACCTAGATAACTACAATTTTTGATTTACTTTCTCATAAATAGTCATTGGGTCAACAACCATATGAGG
>JBBPFQ010855460.1:0-12225 GCA_037974815.1 Kaempferia elegans
TCACAACTAACTAAATTTACTACAGACAAATAAATTTTGAAGGTGGCCAATGAAAATTTTACATGATGTAATAGACAAGATTAAATTGATTTTGATATTAATGATGATATACTCTTCGTAAAGCACAGTGGTAACAGAAAAGATCCATATAACCAACACCAAGTAGTTGGGACAAATAAGACTTTGATGACAATGACACTCAAGTACATTTACTATGAGACTAGTTTATTGAATTAAACTAGTTAGAAACTTAATCCTAATAATTTGAGGCATATTTTAGTTTTTTTTTCAGGCCTTTTCGATGGAAGAATTGGCTTATGTATCATATGGGCAAACTAGAAGTAATTAACTAAAGATATCGTTAGTGCAACGAAATCATGGTTAGTCTAATGAAATAATTAGACTCATATAAGTTTGTCCTCTAATATTGTAATGAAAAAAACAATAACTAAAATGGTAACAAAGGCATATTACCCATTCTAAGATTGAATTAACAACTTATCTGAGTTAAAGTATCTCATAAAATCTGTCCTTTGAGGAGAGTCATATTCATCAAGGGGGCCTGTGTGCAGCATTTACCAACCAGTATCAACATCATCCAAAAAACTGGTCCATAATCCACATATATTACCACAATCAGGATACACTAGCTGACACACTAATCCAGATAAAAAAAACAACTTATCACCACCATAAACAATCACATAGATTAAGGACAACATAGTCAAAGGGGCCTTGTGTGCAGCATTTACCAACCAGTATCGACATCATCTATCCACATACATACACAATGAGGACACAATAACTGAGCACACTAATAAAAAAAACTTATCACCACTGCAAACAGTCACATAAATTAAGGATACTTCCAGACACACTAAATTTTCACCATCATCTATCAATTTCCTTATCTAGTAGAACAAATGCAAAGGAGGTTGAGCAATGCAGCAGTATTAGAATGTCCCAAAACCACAAAGAAAAGTAAATTAGATGGAAAAAATTTCTCAATAAGGAAACAATAACTTAAGAAAGATAACCCAATTTCTCATTCCAATTGATCACAAAACTATTTCGGCGTCTACAGCATAGCATAAAAAAACAAATCAATCAAATCATTCCGTCAAGTAAACTAGTCCTAATACAGAAAAGATCCGATTGATCGAATAAATGAATGCCGAGCCATGATCAAGAGTAGTAAAGGAGGTACTTTTACATGCCTCAGGTTGCCCCAAACTCTCGGTGGCTTACTACAGCTGTTCCAGGGCGCGCGCTGGTCGTTCTCTCATCATCCCACGCCTCCCGGTATCAGCTCCGAATAGGGTTCCGGTACTTACTGCCTGATGCGAATTAATCCTCGCGGCTCCCGAGGAGAAGGCGGTGAGCATCGGAGAGAGGAACGACGAAGCGAACAAAGGAGAGCAGATTAAGATTGCGCGGGAGTCGGCGAGAGTAACCGTTCACTTCGAGGAGGCGTTTCAATGGCGACGAGGGCGATGAGAGGGAGAGATGGGAAGGGGGCGAAGGCGAAAAAAGAAGAAGGGGATGTTCCTCAGAAATAGAACATGGAACCAACCCTTGTCACGTGACTTAGATGATGCCCTGATATTTTTGCGTTTTGGATAAATATAGTAATACTTTATTATTTATTCTTTTAAAAAAAATAATATTCAAAAGTTTTAAAACGTACGAAAGCAGTTGGGGTGCATCAACTAGATGGGCTTGGGCTGATTGAGTTTGGGGTTGGGCTGGGCCGAGATGGCTCAGCCTGCAGAGCAAGCCCAGCTTGAGCACAAATATATTATATATAGTGATGGATAGATATACAGTGATAATATATAGCAAAAGGTTCAAATAGTTCAGTTATTTCAAAATAAAAAAAAAAGAAGAGAAAATTAAGAAAATAATTTAATTATATCAGGTACTATAGTTTCAGGGTTTCAGCTACATCAGTGTTGTGACATGAACTCAAATTAACCTTGAAACAATCTAATGCTCCAATTAGTACTCTAATATCCAAATTTACATCAACTTTTCATTTAAATTTGTGAGGATTCAGTTAGTGTTCAAGGAGGAAGAGTGTACCAAGAGGTGGCACAGCAGTTACTGCACTGCAAGCGGCACAACATATTGATGCTGCTCCCAGAGGATACGAAAGGAGGTTTCTCCACCCTGAACACACAAGCTGGCTTTGTACACCTGGGAATCAAAAAGAGAACTAATCTACACAGGGATTTTGTCTCATGGGAATGTTGAACAACACGACTCAAATTTTTGTTTCCCTTTCTCATGTCATCAATTTGGAGACTTGAGAAGTGTTTGCACATGCATTGTTTCGAAGACAACATGATCATACAAGTCTTGCCACAAAAATGGCAATATAATAAACTTCAGACCATTGGATCAGCACAGGAGGTGTTGGATACGGAGCAAGGGGAACTGACATCGCTGGTTTACGCTATGCCCTGACTTCTCTCGCGACCTACATCATAAATTCATTATGATCTTCTTTTCCTCACTAATCAAGGACCAAAGCATGAACCGTCTTTGTTCATCTTTTTCCCATCCATTAACTGATTTAGAAAAACGTGTGAAGTTAATTGCTTGCTGCAACCTGTCAGCAGGTTTTGATTCATGAAGCAGGGGGCGACCCCATGCACGTGCCGCCGCGGTACGTCGGAACTGGCGGCTGAGGAAGCGCCGCGTCTGGCTGGAGTTACTGGATTCGACCAAGCAGTAACACTTAACCGATCCATGGGTCCTCATATTCATGGTAAAATCCACGTGTCCTTATGTAAATTTTCCTGATATTTATCGTATAAACCAGCCAAATAATTCTGTACTTTTAGGGTAATTCCTTAAAACATCTTAATTATTATTTTTATTTTACTAAGTTTCTGCTTTAAAAAATACTCAATATTTTCTATATTTCCCGCAGGAAAATACATTGTTCATTTAAAGCTGATTCATCACATGATCCCACAGGCCAACCATTAACAGGAATTATCAATCATCAGTGCACTAAGAAATAGGAACTCAAAATCCAAATGACACAATCATCAAGAGTATATAGAATCAGTTCTATAGATTTTTAGAAATGAGAGCTGCTCAACAGCTAATTTAAAGAACCTTCAATGCCAAACTATTTGTTGAAAAGTAAAACATAACTCCATAACTTCGGCTGTTGATCCAAAGCAACATCGAATTACACAATTGCATTTGCTGCACTCGCAATCCTTGGCCACAGGTCTGCACATTCCTTCCCGATTGGTCCGGTAATAGCAGATCCTGAAACAATCAAATGAGTTACAAATACAGTTAAAAACTTATATGTTCTTTTGTCTACTTGATAGTGCATAAGTATGTGCATACCTTTCATTTCTCCCTTGGGGTTGACGATCACTCCAGCATTGTCTGCATGATTGGAAAAGCAAAAATATCAGACTGAGAATGTGGGAGACGCTGTAATGTTACAAAAAGCATGAACAAAAGAGAAGTTGTAAGTTTGACATCAATGCAAGAATACCGAACAGGGTATCCTGAATATAGAATTTAAGAATGAAATGATTAATTTATCTTACATAGAACATGGAAAAATGCAGAAATAACCAGAGCATAGACATAATACCAGCAAAATGATAAATGAACCAGTGGTGAGTCAACAAATTACCAATTCAGGTGCCAATGTGCAGCACATGGAATATCATACAGAACCATACATCAAATATAAGGGAAACGAGTATACAAGCAAACAAACTTCACAGGATAGGAATATAAAGCAGTACACTATCAAGTGGAGGGAGATAATAGTAGTAGGTGGTAAAAAAACAATAAATGAAGAATTATAATGACAAAAAAATCTGGCTATTATGCCATTAAACAGGGTGAGATATTGCAAATCATCTTAATAAATAAAGGTCTAACTCAAAATGTGCACAACTCATGAAAAAGAACTCGTGCTTCAAAGGTTATCAGAAATTTGAGCATGCAAGAACTGCCAAGACCTATAATAATTGATAATGGATTTAAAATTCAGATACCAAAGATGTAAAGCATGTCAGCTACTTTGGCGCATGCATAACATAATACTGGTGCAATGCAGAGAACAACGAAGACAAATGAGCTGCAAATATTAAGCAATCTCTGACCAAACTTAAGCAATATAAGCTCAACCTCTAGTAAACGCCCTTCTCGCTCAAAAAAAAAAACACAATTTGCTCTATGTTGTTTGTTTACACAGCATAACTTGAATGTTTGCTCAATATAATTGCTGAAATTGTGAAGTTGTCAAGAACTTTTGTATAGAAAAAACTGTAACCTATCCCGTAAGCAATAATTAGTACTCTCGAATTACATTAAATCTCTACGATCTCAAATTACATTATAAGAGAGATTTTTCTGAATCTCAAACAAACTGCATGGAATCGTATATGAACTTTAGGCGACAAGTTAAGTTCTTTCTCCACTAATTACTCATCAATAACGTTCATTCCAAGTATATTAAGATGCAGTCAGTGGTTCACAAAAACAACAACTTGCGACCAGTTATGAAAAAATTATCATGAGTAATCGATTTGGAAATGGAGATCAATCAGCATACCTTCAAAGTACATGTAGACGCCGTCCTTTCGGCGCCATGGCTTGCGCTGACGAACGATTACAGCGGGCATGACCTTCTTCCGGAGATCAGGCTTCCCCTTCTTAACAGTCGCCATAACCATGTCCCCAACGCAGGCCGAAGGCAGACGGTTGAGGCGGCCCTTGATCCCCTTGACGGAGATGATGTAAAGATTCTTCGCTCCGGTGTTATCAGCGCAGTTCACCGTGGCGGCCACCGGCAGACCCAGAGACATCCGGAACTTGTTCCCCGCCGTTCCTCCGCGACCTGCAAGACAGCCACGAATCGAAATAAAAAACCGCACAAAATCCCAACCACGCGACGACGGAGATGTTCTTATCAGAGCACGCAGAGCACCTCGCTTCGACATCTTGGAGTAGCAGAAAGCGCGGCGACCACCCGAAGGCCGAAGGTATGGAATGGCTGCGCCGTCGCTCGACTTTTATGCGGGGGATCTAGGTTTTTAGCGTTGCAGGATTTTACGAGAAAGCCATTGGGCCTGCGGCAGTAGTCGTCACTGGGCCACTGATAATTTTGATTATGTAATTATAAAATAATCACATAGTCAAAATATTTAATTATAAGAAATAAAATATAATTTAATATTATTTTATTCAATATAATAAAAATTTGACGTAGATTTAGATTTAATAAAATTTTAAGGGTATTTTTTTTAGAAGGGAAAACATTGAAGAATAATTTTGAATTTTTTTGTTAATATCTATTCTTAAAACCTTTTATTTCAGATTTTATACCTCACATGACAAACACGCTTCATTATTTAGAAATCAGTTATTACTTAAATTAAGATTAAATAATATAACATAATCAAAATTATCAACAATAATATTCAATAATTCCTCTTATATTTTTCCTTTTCTATTATACATTCAAACATCATTTACTAATCTAATAATTTCAATATGTGTAAATATATGAATAAAAGATAATTAAATAAAAGATAAAAAATTATTAATTAAATTTTAAAAACTAATATAAAATGTCCTATTTATTTTTTCATGCATGTCTTGTTTAACTTAAATTTTGAAAACGTTAGAGGACATTTGATTTGTATGTTTTATATTTTTATTTTCTGTAAACGTGCATTTTCTAGAAAATAGTATTTGATTTGTATTTTCTATCTCTATTTTCTATTAAAAAAAATAGTATTTTCTAAAAAAATAGAGAATATTTAAAATTCATTTTCTATTTTTTTTTAAAAAATACATATTTTCTAGAAAATGAAAATGAAAATAAAAACAAGGATAACGAAATGTACCCTTATATTTTTCAACCTTATAATCTTTATTTATGAGCTTTTTTTTCTTAAAAAATGTCCTCTTTTTAGAGTTATTCTCTCTCCAACCTAAATGCGTTTTCAAATTTATCGAAGGGTTGGTCTGTGAGACAGATATAGAGAAGTTAAATCAACCATAATTGAGACCAATACAAAGCATGTCAGGATAACGGGGACTAAAACTCAAAAGTAGAAACAATAATAAAACATCAAAAAAATACAAAATATAAATTTAGTGTGCAATTTTACGAGATCGTTTGCCTATCGCAATTGCAATTATAATATCAATAATATTCACATAATCATGAGCATTATAACATTTTCTTTTATATATATATATATATATATATATGAATTGTGATAAGACTAAAAGTTTTATCATTTGTCCGAATCTTTTGATTTTGTCCGAGTTTTTTTACTTATCGATTAGTTTCTAGTGTGATCCTATTAATTAGGAGATAGTGGATGAAATATTCTACTGTAAAAGCCTATAAATAGGCTCTGGTTTTTTCCTTTCTGTATGAGAAAATTTGATTTAAAGAAGAAGCCTTTGTTTGGAGTCTTTCGTTCCTCTTGACAAGTTAACAAGTGCTCCCACCAAGCCAGTGCTAGACCTTTGAGTTTGAAGATAGCCAATGTTACTTTCACCTAATCAGAACCTTTCTCAAAATATCCACTTTAGTTGATACAATCAACGAATCCTTCGGTCTGTATGCACCAAAAAACTCGGGAAGATCAACCAGAAATCCGATATCTCCATATCATTCCTCTCGACCATGATTTTTTCAGAACTAAGCATGATTGTGATATAGATTTTTGAAACTAGAACCGGAACTAGTATAATAGAACTTTCGACCTTTTAGATTACGGTGACTACAATCACAATGTGAGACTTCCTCAGTCGGAACTTGTCTTTCACAACCTCGACCATGTACCTCATAATCTTTAAAGTCTTGTGCCGCCAGATGCTGGATTAAATCTATGACTTGTCTCTATAAATCCTTAATCTCATCTTGAGTGTTACGACCACGATACGAGACATCCTCAATCGAAATCTGCCCACTCTGATATCAACTGATGTCGAACACGATAATGATTATCCTGCGGGTTGATGTGAAGGGGGTTTGAGGAGAAGGTAAGAAAAGAAAACCGTCGCCCTCCAAAATTTTTCAAAAAATGGAAATTTGATTTAATTACCGAGGATGATTACTCAAACAATTAAACATATGTTTATATAAACTCTAAACCCTAAGACCCATAGAAAGAATAGAAATCCTACCATATAGACTATAATTCCTAACTTATAAATAAAGGAAACAAATTCTAACAAAAAGAAAAAAAAAGACTTATAACAAGCTCACAATCCTAAAATCGCTAAACGAATTCAAAATCTAAAAAATGTAAAAAAGATAGAAATTATCCAAAATACTTAAAATACTAAAAAAATCTAAAAATAATAATTTATTAAAAATAATAAAAATGATTCAACCAATCCTCCTGCATCAGGTATCATATATCCACTTAGAGTGTTGGTCTATGAGTGTGTATATCTCTAATGCATGCATGTGATCAAGTATAATTAAAAACAACTGGACAATCACTTGCTTTAGCACTATAACTATCAACAAAAGCATAAGATAAAGCAGCTCAGATGTAAACTAGGTGTTTAGCACAAAATGGTACATTTGCTATGCATTAACTTTTTTATAAAAAAAAATCCTATAAACTAGTGATGCAGGACTGATGCAAGAGGAGTTGATCTTTAACAGATCATAATTTTTGACTTACGTATTAGAACGAGACACTTTTTTTAATGCTCAAGTCTGCATTTCAATCATTAACCATTCCTGTACATATTTGTTTGAACATAAGTACAACTAAGGAAGCTTGTGTTTCTAAAATTTTGAAATTCCTACGTACATATATGAATGATATTTCTTTATAAGTTTATATTATTTTTTTTCTTTCTATCCCATAGGACATCAAAAAGAAAAATCAGTTCTTATTGAAGAAGGAACACTATATACTTGGTGATTACCAACTGTTTACTCATCTACATATTCAGCTTCAACTAGAAGGCGTATTGATCAGCGCGCTTTATGCCATTTAGCACAAAATGGTAAATTTGCTATGAATTAACTGTTGGACAATCTATTAGAGATTTTAGGAAATTAGTGAATTGAAGTTACATCAAATCAAATTCAACTTAGATGAGATAATCTCAGGCTGTCAGCCTGGGCGCTGAGTGCCGCGCTGAGTGGGTTTCTAAAGGTTTGAAAAAGAAGAGGCGCTGAGTGGGTTTCTAAGGGTTTGAAAAAGAAGAGTCCGAGGATTGCATTCAACGCAATCTCCTTGATTTCCTTTTCCTCTCATGCTCAAGGCCTTTGGTTCCTTGCTGCAATATATTTGAGAAAATGTGCACCCAAGTCGTGCTCGCACATGACTAACTTATTTCAATACAAATCCATGCCCTAGATTGGTCTCCTGCATACCTATACATGAGAGAAAGTCTCTCTCTATACATTTGTTCATAGCATGCATGTTTGTAAAATAATATAAACCAACCATAAATCCTTAAAATTTCAACGTGGGACTAAAGTCTCATTCGCAATGAAACCTCTTTCTTCCATTCCACCTCTTTTTTCCATTTATATTTCTAACATTAATTAACTTTTTTTTTAACTTTCCTATAAACTAGGTGTTTGGCTTTTTGTTGTCCTATATTCTATGTTTAGATATCATTTGTTTAGTGCATTATTTGCTTGCTAGAACAATAAGCCTTCTGTTCTTTTTTGATGCAACTTGAAATATAGAATTCTGTAATTGCTTAAGAGGATCGTCCAAACAAATTTCTTTATTTGCCTCTTTTTCACTTGCAGTCTAGCTAATAGGAGCAAAGCAATATCTTCATTTCCTAAATGCCTTTTTTTTTTCTATGTTGTGATATTCTTCATAGTCAGTTTGATGAGTTAATTACATAGTTTAGAATGTAGAGTCACAAACAATTGCCTGTCCCTAATCAATTGTCATTGTTGATCTGAAGAAATAAAATCAAAGTACTGAAATTTGAGTATATATATATATATTCAATGTAATTAGATCCAATATCTTCATGACCTTGTTAGTTTTTTTTATCCTTCCTGAATTTTTGTAGAATACAAATGTCGATACTTCCTCCTATATATTTCAGACATTTTATTCAACTTTTCAATTTATATTGAGGAGCAGGCAGCTCAGTTAACTAAGCAAGGTGGGGAGATCACCAACCTCACTGTAATGGTGGACGACCTTACCCAAGTATTAGAGCTGAGCCAGTCCTAGGTCAGGGTGCTCATGGAGCAGAAGAAAGAAGTCATTTCTGCCCAGGATCAAACCCTTCAATCTCTTGCGGAGTTCAAGGAGGCAGAGGAGACTCGGCTGGTGCAGGCGAAGGAAGATTCCAAGGCTGAATTCCTGCAATCGGAGGAATTTAGTGATATGGTGTCCAGGAAACTCCTCCCCCAGCTTAAACAAGGGATGCATGGAGCTGTCAAGCTGATAAAAGATGTTGGAGTGCTGAAGCCCGATACCAATCTCTCCTTCGTTAAGGTATTCACTATCTGGGATGCCTTAACTCCTGAAGAACAAGAATTAAAATTTCCTTAGAGGAGCTTGCTTGCCAAACTTTCTGTAACCCCTTGCAACTTATGCCAAGACATGTACTTTCCTCTGGAATTGTTTCCATGAACTTGTAATTCATGCAATTGTAATCGCTATTTTCTTGTCTAGATTTGCTTTCTTTTTACAAGTTATGTCTTGATGGATGTTTGTTTATTTTGTCTCAACCACTAAGGTTAGTACTCCTTCAGTACATATTTTTCCTTAGGTTTATGAAGAGCTCAACTTCTCAGGCTACTGAAGCCTACTGGATTTGATTTCCAAGTTTGACCTTCTTTGGGCCAAGTAGGATTAGGCATTTAGATTTCTCGAGCTAGGTGCCTTTTCAGGACTCTATTTTCTCTCGTTGGCGGATCCCAAGCTCAAGTTAAATGAGATCCTCTAAACACTTAGGTTTTAGGATTGCCGAGCCCGATGCCATATCGGCATTCTGAGTTGACATCTTATTTCTTAGAAAATTTGTGCTCGAGGCAACTAAAGCCTTCAGAGTTTTTAGGATTCGAGCCTACCGGGTTAGATACCATCTAGGTATCCCGAGCGGACATCATTTTTCTTGACATTCTGAGCTCAAGGCGACTGAGGTCCTCCGAGCTCTTAGGGTTTGAGCCTGCCAGCCCGATACTTTTTAGGTATTCCGAACCGACAGCTTCTTTCTCAAAATCCCGAGCTCGAGGCTATAGAGACCCTCCGAGCTCTTAGGTTTTGAGTTTGTCGAGCTCGATACCGTATAGGTACTCCAAGCCGACGTCTTCTTTCTCAGAAACCCTAGCTCGAGACGATAGAGGCTCTTCGAGCTCTTAGGTTTTGAGCTTGCCGAGCTTAATACCATATAGGTACTCCGAGCTAACGTCTTTTTTCTCAAAATCCCGAGATCAAGGCGATAGAGGCCCTCCGAGCTCTTAGGTTTTGAGCTTACCGAGCTCGATACCGTATAGGTACTCTGAGCCGACGTCTTCTTTCTCAAAATCCCGAGCTCGATGCGACAGTGGCCCTCCTAGCTCTTAGGTTTTGAGCTTGCCGAGCTCGATACCGTATAGGTACTCTGAGCCGAGGTCTTCTTTCTCATAAACCCGAGTCAAGGCGACAGAGACCCTCTGAGCTCTAAGGTTTTGAGCTTCCGGAGCTCGATGCCGTATAGGTACTCTGAGCTGAGATTTTCTTTCTCAGAAACCCGAGTCAAGGTGACAGAGGCCCTTTGAGATCTATGGTTTTGAGCTTCCTGAGATCGATACCGTATAGGTACTCCGAGCTGAGGCCTTCTATTGTCGATGACCTAAGCCCAAGGCGACAGAGGTCCTCCGGGCCCTAAGGCCAAAGCATCCTTGTAGTTTCTTGTTGGGACAACTGATATAATGCTTCAAAAATAAATGCATTTTATTACCTTCAAGATTATACAATGAAACTCAAGGAGGAATGAATAACTAGCTATTTTTCTTTAAAATATTGCAAATAATTGGCTCTCCAGGGGCGCTCTAACTTCTTTCCATCCTCCTTCTACAGATAGTAGCTTCCACTAGCAAGCTTTTGCATAATAGTAAAGGGACCTCCCCATTGTGGTTCCATCTTGTTGATGTCCCCAACAGGCTTAACCCTTTTCAAGACTTTGTCCCCGACCTGGAAAGAACAAGGTTTTACCTTTTTGTTGTACGCACGCTTCATACGTTGCCTATAAGTAATGAGTCAAAGTGCAACCTTGTCTCATACTTCAGATACAAGGTCGAGCTCAAGCAACCATTCTTGATTATTATTTTCTGGATCATACAGTTGCTTTCTAATAGATTCATCACCAATCTCGACTGAGATCATGACTTCAGTTTCATATACCAAGTTGAACGGAGATTGACCGGTAGCTTCCCGAGGTGTGGTTCTAAAAGACCATAGGATACTCGGGAGTTCTTCTACCCAGATTCCTCCAATATGATCTAGCTTGATCTTGAGTTCTCTAATAATCTTGCGATTAGTGACTTCAGCCTGTCCATTTCTCTGCGGATAAGCTACCGAGGTGAAAGCCTACTTGATCTACAACCCTTCGCACCATTCTTTCAGCTTGCGTCTTGAAAATTGTCTTCCATTGTCTGACAGTAATTTATGGGGTATACCATATCAGCAAACTATATCACTCCACAGGACCTTCATTACCGCTGCCTTAGTGATTTGAGATAAGGGCTCTACTTCAACCCACTTAGAGAAATAATCTACCAACACAAGAAGAAACTTCTTTTGCTGAGGTCTAGTTAGGAAGGGACCTACATTATCTATCCCCCATTGATCAAAGGGGCAAGATACCAAAAAAGTTTGTAGGAAGGAAGTCGGCTAATGAGTAATATGTTGATGCTTCTGACATGATAGGCACCCGGATACAAATTTATTAGCATCGGCTTGCAGAGTAGGCCAAAAGTACCCGGCTAGGATGATCTTCCGAGGTAAGGATCTAGCTCCGATATGACTATCACATATACCTTCATGTATCTCTCGCATGATGTATTCAGTGTCGGAAGGACCAATGCATTTAAGAAGAGGTTGGACATATGCCTTTTTATATAGTTGGTCACCGACCAAAATGAACCGATATGCCCGACGCTTGAATAGACAATCTGGATTTAAGTATGTTGCTTCCGTTTCGCCGCGTAAGTAATGAATGATAGGATCTCTCCAG
>JBBPFQ010855781.1:0-12224 GCA_037974815.1 Kaempferia elegans
TAAAATAATTAAAAATCTAAGATTGAATACACTCTCTAAGTCTTTTGCATAAGCATTTGCAACTTTTTAAAAATTTACTATTCTTAATTTATATTATCAAATTGAGGTGGACATAGATAGAAGATTCAAAATAAATTTGATTAATATATATAGAAAATTTTGAATCATAAATTAATATACTTTTAAAAAACTCTTTAATGTATCCATACCATGAACATAAAAACATAAATTTAATAACATACCTTGAGAGTAAAGCTTTAAAAAATTATCATAATCTCATTATAATATTTAAGATAATAATACTCATTAATCAACATTATTAATGATTCATAGATATTTAAAAAATATTAAACTTTTAAAATTTTAAATAGTACAGACCCATAAGTTGAAGTAGATAGGATCTATGTTCCATTTTATCTGTGTCTCCGTGTCTCATTCACTGATTGAACAGACCACCTGAGATTATGCATACTTGAGATCTGACATGATCTGATGTGATTCGTCCTATCAGTGAATGAGATACAGGTAAAGTGAAACAGAGAATCCCAACTCAAGTTGAAGAGGAGTCTTAACTCAACAATAAATTATTCGAATCCTGAAAATAATTTTTTATAAAAAAAATAGAGTAATGTTACGTATAATAAATTCTTTCTCGAGAATTCACATGACAGAATGGATAAATGGCACTTGAAATTGCTTCTGAAAGTCATTTTAATTTTCAAAAACTTGTAAAGGCTTGTGCAAAGATTTATGCAAACTCATGTGATTATTTAATAGGAAAAAAAGGGGTATAATGAGAATGTATGGAATGTTTTTAGAATTATGAAAATTAAAATGCGAAATAGATAATATTGAAACTCGCAATAAAATTGCTTTAAAATAGTATATAATTTAAACGAGGGCCTTGGATTTAAGGGGAATTGGACATTTGGCAGAAAAATTGAGGAAAGACTGATTCAACAGATCATTCAGCGATTGCTGTGCTTCAAGAAGTGGATCGTACTTGTTCTTGTTCATCCTTCTCCTTCCATCTCCGCCTCCTTCAACGCGACATCTCTCTCCGGCAATCCAGGTTTCCTCTCTGAGATATATATCAATAACCATATAAAAATTTCACCTTTTTTCTTAGCTAGATTTGAAAAATGAAAAAAGGTTGAATTTGGAACAATCCGATCGAGTTTCAGAGATTTCAGTCGCCATTTTTTGTTACGAGTGGTCAAGGATTTGCATGCATTCGGCGTAGGGGTTTTGAGATCGAAAATGATGCTGCATGCGCCGTCCAAGAGGCGTCCTGCAATAGAAAACGTAGAAGGCGGCGTCGACGTCGTCCTCGCAACCTCCATCGGCAATGGCGAAGACTTGGGCCCCGCCGTTAGGCACGCCTTCGAGAGCGGCAAGCCCGAGACCCTCGTCCACCAGCTCAGAAACTTCGCCAAGAAAAAGGAAATCGAGATCGAAGAGCTCTGCAAGCTCCATTACGAGGACTTCATTGTCGCCGTCGACGAGCTACGCGGCGTCTTAGTCGACGCCGAAGAGCTAAAGAGCATGCTCTCCAATGAGAATCTACGGTTGCAGGGAGTGGCAACCGGATCCCTTCTAAATCTCGAGGAGCTCCTCGAGCTGTACTCGATCAAGAAGAATGTCTCAGAAGCCATGAAGACATTGAAGGTAATAAATAAATAAATAAATAAATACTACTTTTCCTTAATTTGCAGTTGGAGGATTCGGGACAAACGGATTAACCGATCGATCGAT
Source organism: Kaempferia elegans (assembly GCA_037974815.1). Taxonomy (NCBI): domain Eukaryota; kingdom Viridiplantae; phylum Streptophyta; class Magnoliopsida; order Zingiberales; family Zingiberaceae; genus Kaempferia; species Kaempferia elegans. Next base: position 1,756 of record JBBPFQ010855781.1, read on the forward strand.
CGACTTCCATAGATTTGCATTCAGGTTTCGAAGCTGTGCTTGACCTGCAACGTGCACATCTCGAGCGGCAGGTACTACCACGCAGTGAAAATCTTAGACTTGATCGAAAAGGACTACATCCAGAACACCCCTCTCAAGGCCTTCAAGAAGGTGATCGAGAAGCAGATACCGACGCTGAAACAGCACATCGAGAAGAAAGTCTGCAGCGAGTTCAACGACTGGCTCGTTCATATACGAAGTGCCGCCAGGGAAATTGGGCAGTTGGCGATCGGACAGGCCTCCGCGGCTCGACAGAGGGAGGAGGAGAAGGGGTCTCGCCAAAGGGAAGCCATAGAACAGAGCAGATTTGGGGTCGTCGGAGACTCTCTCTACTCTTTGGACATCGAGCTCATCGACGATGATTCAGTGCTGGAGTTCGACCTGACGCCGGTTTACCGCGCGCACCACATCCACACTTGCCTCGGCATCAAGGCGAAATTTCACGACTATTACTACAAGAATCGCCTGATGCAGCTGAACTTGGACTTGCAGATCTCGTCCGCGCAAGCCTTTCTCGAGTCCCACCAGTCCTTCTTCGCCCAGATCGCCGGCTTCTTCATCGTCGAAAATCGTGTTCTTCGAACCGCCGGGGAATTGCTGTCGGAGAGTCAGGTGGAGACCCTGTGGGAGACTGCGATCGCCAAGATGACGACGGTGCTGGAGAATCAGTTCTCGCGGACGGATACCACCAGCCACCTGTTGCTCATCAAAGACTTCGTCACTCTCCTCAGTGCCACCCTGTCCCGCCATGGCTACAGGGCGGCGCCTCTGATTCAGGTCCTCAACAACAGCAGGGACAAGTACCATGACCTCCTCATCAGCGAGTGCCGGAAGCAAATCAGAGATATATTGGCCAGCGATGACTTCGAGCAGATGGTGATCAAGAAAGAGTACGAGTACAACATGAACGTGCTGTCGTTCCAGCTCCAGTCCTCGGACACAGTGCCGGCTTTCCCCTACGTCGCGCCATTCTCCTCTTCAGTTCCAGATTGCTGCCGTATCGTTCGTTCCTTCATTGAGGACTCTGTCAGTTACTTGTCCTACGGCGGCCCGATCAACTTCTACGATGTGGTCAAGAAGTACTTGGACAAGCTCATGATTGAAGTGCTGAATGCAGCACTGCTAAGCATGATTCACACAGGCAATATAGGCGTTTCCCAGGCGATGCAAATTGTGGCGAACATAGCTGTTCTTGAGTGCACTTGTGACATGTTTCTTTGTCAGGCTGCCCGGCTTTGCTCCGTTCCGTTACGGCTAGTCAAGAGGCCGAATGCCGGGTTGGCTGCTAAGGCTGTATTCAAGGCATCACAGAATGCTGCCTACACTGCACTGATGCATTTGATAGATTCCAAGTTGGATGATCATCTTGCATCGTTGAACAATATCAATTGGATAGCCGATGACTCGACCGACAACCCGAATGAGTACGCTAACGAACTCGTCGTCTTCCTCGACAACCTGATATCCACTGCTCAGCAAATTTTGTCTTTGGAGGCTGTTTATAAGATCGGAATTGGTGCTCTTAGCCATATTTCTGACTCAATTGTAGTAGCTTTTCTTAGTGATAACCTGAAAAGGTTCACCCTTAGTGCTGTTGTTGGCATCGGTAATGATGTAAGAGTGTTGGAATCTTTCGCAGAAGAAAGCTTTCAGAATACCGGCTTGATCGATTTGAACAAAGATCGTAGCTTCAAAGACTGTTTGATAGAGTCCAGGCAATTGGTGAACCTTCTGCTCAGCAATCAGCCTGAGAATTTCATGAATCCTGTGATAAGGGAGAAAAATTATGGAGCTCTAGACTACAAGAAAGTTGCAAACATCTGCGAAAAGTTCAAGGATGCGCCGGATAGGTTGTTCGGAAGTCTATCGAGAGGGAATGCGAAGCAAGATGCTCGAAAGAAGTCCATGGACATGTTGAAGAGAAGACTGAAAGACTTCAGTTAACTATCAGTCATTCAGTATGCAGTAAGAACTTGGCTTCTCTTTGTTACTTGACTCCAGTTAACATCTTTCTCGTTTCTATTAAAGATTTACGAGTATCAAAAGGATGATCCAAGGAACTTCCTTGTCATCATCACTTTATTTTATTTTATTTTTGTACATTTTGCAAGAGGATTAGTGTTAAGAACATGCCAAAGCTCTGGAGATTGTTTTTGAGTAGGACGTTGATGCGATCTTAGAATTGTCTTTCTTGAGGATACAATTCAGATGCGACCAATTAGTTCCTCCGCTTTCACACCGGCAACCATAATTAATCTTCCTTGTGGCATCGTCCCGTCCAGCCATGTCAAAGACGACAGGGCCAATCTTCCGGATCTCAACGTTCCTCACCATCTACAAGAGCGGCCAAGTCAATTATAAACTGATCCTGATCCATGATCTATCGCTCTTCATGTAACCTATAAATAGACTATGAAAGAATCACCTTTTGCTATTAAAAAAAATGCAGCCACGCCAGGAGGGCAAATACTCCTAGTTACAGTAATGTCAAATACTTCGAAACATAGATGAATCGTTCCAAATTACCACAATGTTTCAAATTCATTCCATCAGATGAATCGTTTGTGGCATTTTTTTTATAAACATATAATAAATCAATTCAAAATCACCTTCAGTGGACGAAACGGATTTGAAAATTCCAAGAGAAAAGAAAGAGATTAAATTCCCGAGAGAGAGAATACGAGGCCACATTGAACAATACCAAAAATAAAGAAACTAATGTTAGTTTTAAGATTACAAATAAAATGCCATAGCATCCATAAGAGGAACTTAAGAGCACAGTTTAGCCACATTTTTAGCACCCACCAAATGCAAACTTCTCGGGGACACTGAGAACAGGCATACATAACCACCAGAGGATTTTAGAAATACAAGCCACACAGAAAACAGGAAGAAGAAATAAAAGTGACAAGAAACGCCAGTGGACATTAAATTTACGCACCACACACTAGAAAAATCTTCTCAGCTGCTGTTACTCATCATCGGGCTTGGTTGTTTCTTTGATTTCATCCATGTCCATGCCATCATCCTAAAGATATAATACAAGTAGCCATGAATTAGATTCATGAAGAGGCCAAGGCTTACAGATCAACAATGGTATAATGGCAAGAATTTTAGGACAAACGTTCAGGATACCTGCATATCCGACGTCCACAAGGTAAGGTTGTCACGTAAAAGCTGCATGATCAGAGTGCTGTCTTTGTATGATTCCTCTCCAAGAGTATCCAGCTCTCCAATCGCCTCATCAAAAGCCTAAAATGTGACAAGATAGTTAATTAATGCTTCATGGACAATAAGAGTTTATACAAAATCAAATGTACATGGATCACAGCAACTTTGAGAGAGAGATTCTTTGCAAGTAGAGTTCCTGATGGTGGTAAATCCATTAATGAAAATTGTTAAGGGACATCTTGTATCACTGCTAGAAATAGCAAATAGGGCTTGTCCACTCAATCACCTGATCAATATTTGACGGATGTCCCATAGAATGGAATCTGAAGGCTGACAAGTGACAACTTGCTGAACGAATCTTTCTGCTCCTAACTCCCAGGTCAATAATAAGGTTGAGAGAACCACAACTAAAAATGTGATCCTTCTTAAGTATGCACACACTTAGCATTTTATCATTTTTTTTTACTTTAAGCTGAATTTGGTTTACCTAGTTAAGCTGACTTCAGTGTTGGTGGGGATCGCTCACTAGGAAACCAGCACCATGTCTTGCTTCAGTGTAAAGTTGATCCAGATGCAGCTCGGACCAAGTCACTCAATTGGGTGATCTAGTTCAACCAACAAGTGCAATAGCCTAATTTAGTCACACAAGGAATTTCGATGCAGAAGGTTCCAAGTTATTCACCTTTTAGATGTTCTGTTAGAACCAAAATTTAACAAGATTCTAGTATGCCAATTTTTTGTTTTCATAATACAACTCTTTGACATGCCAAATTGGGCTACGTGTGATACTAATTAGACAAGTGGTGATTCAAAGAGGTGAAAATTGAGAGCCCAGAATCAAGTTGAAGAACCAACTTTAACTGAATTGAAGATAGAGAGGGAAGACACACTTAATGAATAGCCAGGGCTACTGGAGGACCTTCTCCACAACAAAAATGCAAACATCATGCTTCCCCTCCCTTTCAAGGGATATTTGAAAAGAAAAACAAGTTTAACAGCTTAACACAAAGAAGGTTTTAAACAAAGGATAACGAAAAAGCCGAAAGTAACATAAAACTTCACCTTCCAAGCAATGTTTTTAAACCCATACCAGGCAAGAAGCAGAGGACCTGCCAATTATCAAATTTTCAGAACCACCAGTCAAAAATAGGGTTCTAGATGGCCTCCATTTAAATAATCAGACTAATTGGTTTTCACCTCCCAATTAACTGGTTGAACTGGTCAGCCTGATCTAGGTTTAGGAACACTTCACATTGCAACACAAGGGAACACATTCCGCCATCATCAAGTTTGAGTCCACTGAATAAACCACCTCATACTTGTGAAGTCCCATGAATGAGTCCCCCCGTGGTTGTTAAGGTATCAGATAACTTGGCAAAACACTCCTAACTAAATTATGAACAAGTCAACTACACAATAACATGGATAGAGGGCCTATACCTACAAAATGGATCTTTCAAGAATCAAGAGAAGGCTATGCTTCCCTTAACAATTCTATGATAAATCATGGAAGATGACTTATGTTTCTGTATTTAGTTGACTTGTTCATGAACCCAAAAACAAACACTATTCGTCACTCTACTTTATCTGTTAGTATGGAGATTGTATATCTTGAGACCACTTGACCATCCAATATAGTAATCAAACCGAAAGTGTCCAATTCTAACTCACAAGTTAGTTGGATTGGAGACCATAATCTGACAAAGTCAACTTTATCCAAATTGAAGAGTATATATCAACAGATAGATCCACAGTCATTTAAACAACTTTTCCATAGGTCACCATTCAAACACATCCTCCACGTCACCTATATGCAGGATCTTGAAAAGCTGGCTTATTCTCACTAGTTTACCAAACTAAAGTGTCTATATGATTTGATTATGACGCTCAAGTTCAAGACAATCAATGTCAGTTCTAAGCAAGATGACAACAATGAATGATTTCGTTGGATCCAAGAGCAGGTCAAAAATCATAGCAACAACAAAATGAACATGAATTTCAAACATATTTGTTAGAATGTTAGAATGTTGCTTGTGAGTAGCATTAGGGAAGTTCACCATTCAGGTGTCCTGGATATACAAAGGGTGCACTAGTAACTAGCAAGTAGGAAGTTGCACAAAATAATTAATCAAAATAGTTCAAATTAGATAATACTTGGAAAAATTTACACAATAATTAGCTGGAGTGGTTGACTACAAGCTGTTTTGCCATAGGCGCCACACGAAATTAACCAAACCAGACTAGACAAGCTAATTACACTTCAAAGCCAGTATATTACTATAACATCACATGTATTGTCATGACTGAGCAACTAATAAGAAAAAGAACGAGTAGAACAGGATAGGCTCACCTGTTTCGCAAGAAAGCAAGCTTTGTCTGGCGAGTTCAAGATCTCGTAGTAGAAGACTGAGAAGTTCAAGGCGAGTCCTAGCCTAATTGGATGAGTAGATGCCAACTCCGCCGATGCAATATCCTGAGGGAATTACTCATCAGCTATTTTTCGCTAGATTCCCAGAACACAACTTAAATGAAGGGTCAATAAACACAATAAGCAGGGAGAAATCGTCTTTATTAGCAGCATGCACTTAAACTGAAACCCTAAATCGCGCCAACAGGAGCAGTAAATGAACCAAATCGAGATCCAGAGAACCGGAGTGGACCTGAGCGGCCTTGTAGGCTGAGAGAGTGCCCTCGGCAGCATCCTTTCGCTCGGATCCGATCTTGAACTCGGCGAGGTAACGGTGGTAGTCGCCCTTCATCTTGAGGTAAAAGACCTTGGAATCCGCAGTGGCGGCGGCCGGTATGAGCCGATCCTCGATAAGGCGGAGGATCCCAGCGCATATGTTGGAGAGCTCGTTCTCGATCCGAGCTCGGTAAGCGCGGATGGCAGCCACGTGGTCGTGTTTGCCGCGGCCCTCCTCCTTCTGCTCGATGGAAGAAACGATCCGCCACGAGGCCCGGCGGGCGCCGATGACGTTCTTGTAAGCAACAGATAGGAGGTTGCGCTCCTCCACGGTGAGCTCCTCCCCAGCCGGCACCGATCCAGCAACCTTCTCCATGTACTCTACCATCTCCTCGTACCTCTCCGCCTGCTCTGCCAGCTTCGCCAGGTACACACTCTGCTCCCTCGCTGATGCCATCGCCGAAACCTCCAAACGCCGCAGCCGCCGCCGGCCGGATAGGATCTGGGTCCCGGAAATGGGTACGCGGAGGAGCCGAAGAAAGGGAAAACGAAGACTGGCAGCTCAATTTATCAGCGTCGCTAGTCCACAAGAGTCCACCCAAAACAGTTTACCCAATAGAGCACCCAGAGATTATCGTCTCAGTACATCCTATTTTCAGTTTTTTTGGTAGTTTAATAAACTTGATTAAAAAAATAAGTAATTGAAAATTTTACTCTCTGAAAGTTGTATTTTTTTTAATAAAAAAATAATAGAAAAAAGGATTTAGAATTTGTCTGCGGATTAAATTTTGTCCATCTTTTCATCCATTAATAGAAAAATCTCTTATCTCCTTTCTCAATCCTAGTGGGGTAAAGTCTCATGGTATGCTGCGAACTTGTAGCGACCGCAAACTGGCAGCGTCACGGTGGCCATGAACCTGCAGTCACCGTCGCCGCAAACTCCCACAACCTCACCCACGAATTCCCATTCGCGACGAGGCTGCGAGTTTCCAACGTCGGCGTTGCCGCAAGTTCAGCCGGAAAGGATCGATCGTTTATTCATCATATTGTGGAAATAGTTAACTCTAATATTTTCCGAGAATCAAGCAAATTATACTAACGCCTGAGCGTAAATAGATGATTGGAAAACATAGAAATCCATTGTTTCAAGTGATTGAACATTGCCGTAAACAAAAAAAAAAAAAACAAAAAAACAAGAAAAAGTGATAGAAGAAACCTTCTCCGTTGATGAGTTAAACTAGCGTAACTAATCTGTCAATGCTCAGAGTGTCGGAGAAAAGAGGCGGTTATGGACAACGGTTCCTACGAAATATTAACCGCATGTGATTCAATTTTGGAATCCGGTGACCGATGAGAACGGGCTAGGGATGACAATTTTCCCCGCGGATTTGGGGCCCCATGGGGAAAACCAGAAATGGGATGAGTTCGGGGAATATTTACGGGTTCGGATTCGGGTTCAGGGATTTGAAAAAATTCCCACTGTAGATTTGGGACGGGTATGGTAATGATATCTCCATCAGCGAACTCGCTCCGATAGTCCCGTTAATAATAATAATAATAATAATAATAATAATAACCTATGTTTATATTTGAAAATTAACTCATAATGAACACTGTGCTTCATTCATACATTTATTTCTAATATTCTCCTAATGAATAATGATTGATATTTTGATTTTCAAATAAATCTAATCATCTCCGAATTCGAATGGGAGATTAGAAAAATTAATTTTTCATAATAGGAGCGGATATGAGGATTTAATCCCCGCGGGGTCGGGGATAGGGGTGCAATTTCCAAATGAGCCAAGCCGCTCGTGAGCAACTCGGTGAAAGCTCGACTCGAAATCGGAGTTGACCGAGCTCGAGTCGGCTCGTTTAACATTTAAGCCGAGCTCGAGTCTATTTGTTATTGACTCGAGGGCTCGTCAAGCTTTTTCGAGCTGGCATAATTCAATCTTAGTATAGTTAAAATAATTAATACCTTAAATAAAAGTAAAAAGTTGTGTAAGTTCTTGTGGCTAGAGGAACTTATTAAGTTTTCGTGGGGTTGAAGGTTCAAATCTCACCATTGGCAGCAGTATTCTTCATTTTAATTTGATTTTTCGAGCCGAGTCGGGGATGGGGATTCCCCGCGGGTATGGGGCCCCGCGGTGATCGGGTCGGGGATTCCCCGATTATACATATCCGGGTATGGGGCGGGGATGGGGACGGGGCTAACTTTCGGGTTCGGGGATGGGGATGTCAAACCCGCCCCGAACCCGCCCCGTTGCCATCCCTGCTTTAGTCTAACACGTGAAGATTCTAATATCGAGCTAGGTGTAAGACGACTTTTCAACAATAACAGGGTGTAGCAGCGTCGCAGCACAGTGAAAGGACGAAGTCGGAGCAGCCGGAATCTCAAGGAATCGCGTGTTTAAGTTGTGTGTGGAGTGCTGGTCAAACAAGGCTTATAAAAGCCTCTAAAGGCACCTCCAGTGTAAGATTTTATCCCGAAGGCACCTTCAGTGTCTCGAAGGCGCCTACATCTATCCATCTAAAGACAGACGCCTTCAGCGTCAGAAAGGCACCTTCACCAGGTGCATTTAGTGCCATTGAGATTTTGGCTAAATGCGCCAAGGCGCCTCTAGCAGCCCAAGTGGCACCTTGCTTTAACAAAATATGATTTCACCAATAGATCATCAGATTATATCCTAACATAAAATATTATTTGACAATAACCACCAACACCAAATCATCCTCAACAATAATCAAACATGATAGCTCTCTGGACAATGATAGAGTGAAAAGGAAGTCATACATCCTCTTTTTTAACCACAAGTATCGAAATTGTATCTGAAAATGCCCCAACCATGAATTCCACTTAACTTTTAGGTCCAAAGCTAAGGAGTTCATCCAGAAACATATACAGATTTCCTTGAACCATACAAAAATCCAAGCGATGTGATGTACTATCCATGCTAAATATCATCATGCTAGATACTCAAAAATCCACAACAACAGAAATGACAATCCAAAATCCATAGGATCATATAACCTCTTGTTTGAGAGTCTACCCTTTAAGAGGGTATCTCCACAACTCTCATAATAGAGTCCATAAAGGTCCTCTACAAATGTCGACAAAAGGGTGATCACTCTGATATGAAATATAGACTTAAAGACCTTAGGTAAAAGATCATGTGGATAAGTTCTTAAGCAACATGATGAAACAATATTAGCTGAGTCGACTAACCATTGTCTTGTAACTCGTCATACCATGGTTGCTCTATTTAGGGTTCGGAAACCTCTAACAAAGAGCAAAGAAAAGGAGATAGAGATATACCAACCCTCTATAGCATCCCAAAATCATCATCAAGTGATGTTGTGCCTCTCAAAGATCATCTTCTGCACCTTCCTCTAGGTGGTACCGGGTCACGTAAAGGATAAGCACCTAACTTCATCTTTTCCACATTAGTACAAGTCATAAATCCAAATGTGCTCTCCAAGCCATACACCAAACTAACGGATGTATCACGTAAGTGTTAAGCAACTAGATCTACACTTTTCTACCCCACTGTGGATCATATATCAAAATGTACCTTCTAAGTTATATAACATAATAGAATCGGTCCATGGTCAAAGTCCCCATGAACTAAATATATCAATCCTCTAATGATTGAGCCACCAATGGTATGCAGTTAAGCCATTCCTTTCTACGTTTATGCAAATCATATACTTAAATGTGCCCTCCAGGTCACCTAAGCATGCACGAGGAACTCAAGATTAGAACCTCCATCAAATAGAGTAAATTGGTCCTCTACTGATCAAATCGATAGGAGTAAGTCGGTGCACTACTGATCAAGTCAACAGAAGTAAGTCGGTACTCTACTGATCAAGTCAACAAGAGTATAACAATCCCCTAACCAACAACAAGTGTAAATCGATCATCTACCAACCAAATCAACAAGAATACACCAATCCTTTACTACCAATCCAACAAGGGTAAATTGGTCATCTACTACCCAAACCAAACAATGATATATAGATACCAACACTACCTAGCTGTAATAGTTGAAATCCCTTGAGACTGTAATCCTTGATCTCCAATAGGTTGTTAACAGATCTGACGCTTACACCCAACTCAATATCAGTTGGCATCACAGGAGACCCCATATTCTCTGTGTTAGGTCCAGATGACATATTGTCAACTTGCCACATCTATGATTGTCTATGACCACGACTGTAAAATATGGTTGACTCAACTAGTGTCAACATGTTAACACAATATCGATGAATGATCGATAGACAAGTATGGAAATAACTACACAATGCAACTAAATACATTCTAGCTTTATCGCTCGGAGATATCCTGCTACTGCCTGGTCCCAAAACCTAAAAAGGCCACATAGATAAAATAAATAATGAATTTTGAAAAACCAAAAACTAGGCATCATAAACCTGTGGCTCTGATACCAATAAATTCCCATGCTCCGAGAGTAAGAATGTCTGAAGAAAATTGGATATCACCTCCACTGTAATTGTGACAATATAAATCTAGTATACATTGCCCAGAGGGTCACTCTACCTCAGCCAACATGTC
>JBBPFQ010855990.1:0-12222 GCA_037974815.1 Kaempferia elegans
TATGGGTGGTCCCTCCCCCCCCCCCCCCCCAAGCTCTCAATACTGGGGACCAAGATGATGTGGCAATCATCGGCTCGACAGACATGAGAGTCAGGTAGGCAAAGACAAGATCTGATCTGGCCAGCATGTCTAGGTTTCTATCCGTCAGATCCATCCAAGCTTCCCGCGAGGAGTATAGACCCTCCGCTCGAACACCCTTTGAATAAGCAAAGTCGAGGAATATGGGAGGTCCCTTTAGGAAGGCTACATGATGTGTTGGGTTAGCTCATAGCTGACCAGTTAATAGACTGCTCGAACACGTATGGTCTTAACCTACGATATCCACACACCCTCCCAGGCCTTTACGTTTCAGTTCTTCTCGAATTACTCCTAAAGCTCCATAAGCTGCTTGGCTCTCACGCAAGGCCTTGTTAGCTAGCTCGATAAACTCCTAAAGACTAACCGGTTGAACGACCAGCCGTGCGGATACACTCTGAGGTCACCCTATCTTTTATTAAGTACTTATCTGGACAACATGATGTCCTCTCGGAAAATAATTATTTGCGCAAACCTCACCCAACACATTAGGACACTCTTTAGCCATATAGGTCTAGACGGTATAACACCCACCTGGACATCTGCTTGCAAATAACTCTTAAAAGGAGAGGAACAACCTGCCATGACAACCGCTTGTCAGAGATTATTCCATCAACATATCACTACGAAACTTCCCTTACCTTCAAGAGTTCGCTCTTGTTCTCCTAACGCTCGACACTCTCTGACAAGAATATTTCTTGTCCCCTCGATATGATCGAGGAATAGCGAGAGTATAAGAGTAGGGTGCATGCGTTCGAGAAGAAGGGGAGGACATTCTGCATACTGCATTCTGCATGTTGCATCCTACATTTTTTTTTCATCGAGGATGGTTTCTGACTTAACCGTCAGAGTACCCAAGCTAGGGAGATCTTCCTAGTTTCTAGTGCTAACATAATCGTCGTCAGAAGTGTGTGCGGGTAACAAGAGGTTTACTGTCCTTGAGAGGCTGAGAAAGACGGGAGGTCTTCTTGACGGTATGATGCATCCTCCACATCAACAAGTCATGCAGAAGCTGTAAGTTCTCTTAATTTGCCAGTGAGACTCTTTTTCACTACCCAAATCCTCATCACCATCCAGATCCGCTTGAGAGAGTTTTTGTTATTCTTGCCCCACCTACTCGCCTTTCGAATATAATCATATGTTATTGAATCTGATTGAATAGGGTTGATCGAGATAAAATGCTCTAGCCACTTGTCCTAGAAACACAAAATTTATTTTTTACATGTGCAATAAAAAAATAAGTGATATTAATAAAATATCTAAATAGCAAAATGTAATATAGTTTTCTATTTTTTTTTTAATGTAGAGCCAACGTAAGAGTATCTAATTTTAAGTGACTAACTCATTTCACTCAAACTTGAAATCAGGTCCTGTATCCTTCTACATGTTTAGAATTTAAAATTTTACGTTTCCAATAGAAACCGTAACCACTAAGTTTCGGCAATAAAAATATCATTTAGGTCCTTTTTAGAACATTTGAATATCTTTTTATTATTTTTTAGTAGTTTCTCTTTTATGATATTTAGGGTATTTTTAGTATGTCAGGTTTTATGGATTAGAGTTTGTCTAAGTACTAATTTTTTAGATGTTTGAGGGATTATCATCTATTCTTAATAAAGTTTTCTATTTTTAGTAACACATAGAAAATGACGGGTTTATATTTATTTTTTAGTGATTTCTCTTCTTACTTTATCTTTAATATCTCATTCTCATCCGCCGCGAGATAATTAGTATCGTTCCCGGCTTTACTTTTCTATAAACAAATTATTTTTCTCATAAATATATATGTATATATTTTTTAACAAATGACTCCAAATTTGGAGTGGCGCAATACCTCAATCAACGCTTAACTTTTTTTCCAATGTTGAAAAGGTTGCCCAGAATGATCAACTCTGTCAATTTCTACCTACCTAGAGTCAGAAGTTCTCACTACGTACAGTAGTGAATTTATTATTTAATGTATTTTATTTTCGACACTTTAATTAAATATTATTTATTCTATTTTAATTCAATTGATGATGTTTACGGTAAATGCTAATAAACTATTTATATTTATCAAAATTTTTATAAACATTGACATTTATGAATATTTTATTTATTGATGTCACGTGATCAAACCATTCCTATTTATACTTTACTTCATATTCATATTAGATCTTATATGTTTACATTTATCTTTAACTTTTTGTTCAAACATTGTGCTTGTGTGTTTTTATGCCACTTGTAGAGATTATATATTTAAGAGAATGTTACCAAGTGCAAACATTGTCCCTACGTTCTTATGCTATACATCGTGTAGTAAAAGATGATTTGTTCACCTCAGTACTTTCGTAAACTCGTCTCTAAGCCAATACGAAGAAAGAAGTAAATCACGGGTAGCTACTAGTCATTAGTGTAAATGATCAAGACATGGAGGAGGTATATGCTCGAACATGCTGAATTTTAACCTCATGTGACACATCAAGTGTAATTTTTTTTAAAGCTTAGGGTTTAAGGCTTAGACATAATCTTAGAGTTTAGGGTATAATATTTAGATTAAAAGAAGTGAAAAAAAATACACATAATGCACTCTGTGCTATAAGGCTCTATATATTTTTATCTCACAATTTTATCTTCATATGAATAGCTTAAAAAAAAAATAATCCGTTTTAGAAGGATCAATATATTTGAAAACCTTTATTCTACGATATGAATAATATTATAAAAAATCTTAAATTTTAATGCTTTGAGTTGATTTATTTATTTAATTTGATAAATATTATTGAATGTTTAAAGTAACTAGTGATGCCCTTATTTATGTAGTGATGATTAAAAATATATCAATATATTTATTTATATTCGCTATCTGTTTTATTTGTAAATATATAAATGCATACAATTTGACAAAAAAAAAAAGCTGAAACTTTAATAAAATTACCAATGCTGTGGTATGTTGTACTAAATGCATTAAAATGTGTAAATTAATGACACACTAAAGTGTAGCTAAATTATGATGCTAAATTGCCTCTAAATTTGATGCTAAAGTATTTTAAAATTATAAAGAAGTGTTGTGCAATGCTACTCGATCTAAATTCCTCCGATTGCCCATGTTAAAGTGTTACTAATTTGATGATACCATAGAATTTTCTATGGACATGCTATTTGAAGTATTGTTGAAAATATTAATAGCAAGTTTCTTAATGATCTTTGAATGATGCTTATTAAGTATCACTAAGTTTTTAAAATAAGAATAAATCATTCTGAAAACTAAAACTAATAATTTTAGAGAATGAGAATGATCGAGCAAAAGCATTACAAGAATGCTTTTGTTGAGTAGGTTAGTCGAGTTGTCCGTGTCGATAAACGTTTGGTGAATGGTGTAGTTGACAATAATGACTTTGATGATAAGGGTGTTATGGGGCACTTCCAAATCTTTCGGACCGAAACTAATTTCTGGCCCTGAGCTTGTTCTAGACTGCAGCCAACCGCATGGATTTCAAGTCGGCGCGCATGGGATTTTCAAGCTAGGTTGGAATCCCTATCTGTTAGTCCACCCACGATCATGCCTATGTCGCCTTGAGTGGAGTTCTTTTGATTTCTTCTTGGGGTCGGCTGATGTTCTTCTTCAGCTTGGACTAGCGTCCAGGCTTGCCTTTCTAGCTATATCCCTGTTCGTCCAGCTTCTCTCTGATTTCCGCCTGGCGATCGATTAAGCCTTCACCGATAGGGGCTTGGCGACCGTGAACGCCTATGGTACCCACCCTTGGCAAGCCGGTGAGACACTCGGTTGTAACTCCAACAGTCTTGGGTTTGTGGGAGTAAGTTTTATGATAGGTGCAGAATGACTTAGCGTTCGTCGGTCATTCTGCATCCCGCACTTGCGGTTCCATGTGTTGGACTTGCCGAGGAGGGCGTTCAGTTGGTTTATTGTTGGGACCTATTCTCTCTTCCTTGGGATATACATCTGTTGTCATCTTGCGATTTTTGTGCCTGACCGGCTCAGAGGGTCCACTCTCCTTCCATGTATTTGCTTGAGCTTTTTCCACATTGATATATTTGGTGGCTCAGCTCATCAGATGGTCGAAATTGCGTGGAGGATTTCTGATGAGCGATCGGAAGAAGTCTCCTTCGGCCACACCTTGGGAAAAGGCGCCTATCCAGATTCGGGGTGACATCTGGAATATCCATAGCTACTAGATCGAACTGCTTAATAAAGGCTCTTAGCTCTTCTTTCGGCCCCTGTCTTAGAGCGAACATGCCAACCATGGTTTTGTGGTAGCAGTGGTTGCTCGCGAAATGATGGAGGAAGGCCCGGCAGAAATCTTTGAATTGGGTGATGGACCCGGCGGGGAGTCGGTGAAACCATCTCTGTGCCAAGGCGGACAGAGTGGATAGGAACACTTGACACTTCATTTCATCAGTGTACTGGTGAAGCATGGCGGCAGTCTTAAATTTTTGCAAGTGATCTTATGGGTCACTTCATCCTCCATCTAGGCCCGGTGGACAGTAATGACGGGGTAGTTTATCGGTCAACACTTCTGTAGAGAACGGGGTGTTAATCCTCTCGAGCGACTCATAGGGCACAGGGACTTTCCCTCTTCTCTTTTCACGGATGGGTGCTTTGCTTGCAGAAGAGTCCAGCAAGTCATTGGGCAAACTTGCTTCCAAGGGCATGCGGATAGAGTGCCCAGTGGCATGCTATCGATGACAATGGCACGGGCGACTGGCTAGCCTACTGTCTTAGCTGCTGCCCTTCTCCGATCGACAATAGGGTGGTCAGGTATGTTATCGGCACTTATTGCAGGGTTTAGTTTTTCATGTGCGGCCCAGTCACGGAAGAGGCCAACTCGTTCGGTTGCCCACTTATGGCAGCCACTTGTTATTGTTGCCCCATTTGTTGTGCATGGGTGGTTATCAGGAGTTCCAAATCTTCTTGCAACTATGGCGGTAGTCATTCGCCCGACTTCTGCCATCCTCTCTCTTAGATGCAGGAAGGTTCTCACAGATGGCGGCAATTATGATCCTATCTCAAAATATGGAGATGAATATCGAGAAGGTGGGTGTCCATGCGTCGCAGATGAAGACTTGGAGCAGACTAGGACGTGGATCTCTGCAGAATCTACAGTCCTGCACACCAATAGATGATCCAACTAGGTCGTTAGCAACTAGGCCGGGGAACAAGGGTTGCCCCAAGTTGGTTTTGATGTGATCAGCCAAGTTAGGTTAGGTGCTGTGGTGTTCTAACCCTTGTGTCTAAGTGTGCATGAGCTTAAGAACACAAGAAGTCGAGCGTAAGACGCCACGGAGTGAGAAGGATGCATGTGACGGTCTGAGAGGCGAGAAATCGGGAAGGAAGCATGCTCTAGGAAGAATGGAACATGAGTTTGGGTTAGCCCTATTCTAGATGTCCGAGATTACTCAAGCGATCAGAAGCGACCGGAAGTGTCCGGGGTCAACCCGGGTGAAAGTCAACGTGGAATTAACTTTCACTAGTCCGGGCACCCGAACCACCCAGGGAGTCTAGCTAGGTGGTATATATGCGTCGCAAATCGTTTTCCAGGATGTCATGTCAGCACACTTACGGGCGCCCGACGAGGTCTGGGTGCCTAAAATTGGATAAATTTTTATCTAGTCAGCGTGAAGAGTCGTTGCTGGTAGAGCCTTTGGCACCTACGTGGGGGCGCCCGGACTGGGTCTAGGTGCTCAGAATGCCAAAGTTCAGAAATTTGCCAAAGCTATAAATATAGCTTTAGTCCAGCTTATTCAATACACAACACACTCTGTAATCTTCTGTATTCGAACTTATTTGTTTACGAGATACAATTTCTGTGTATGAGGCTTCTCTACCTCCGACGTTTCTTTTGAGAAGGAGTATCGTCGATTCGAGTTTCTACTGTCTTGGAGTATCAATTCTCTGATTGCGAAACCAAGTAAATATATTGTGTCTCGTATCTTCTTTATTTGTATTATTAAATTTTATTAGTGTGTGTATAATTTAGCTGTAATTGTTTGAGAGAGGTTTTGTTTCTGCATTGCAGGCTATTTTCCACCTCTTACCGGCCGTAAGGGTCCTACAGGGGGCGTCCTTGTCTCTGGTCCTCCTACACACAAGTCAGTATCGTGAGTGAAGAAAAAATGTGGGAGAGGAGATGACCATTGGCAATACTTGCCTCTCTCCTCGAGTTGTGTGAGAGACATTATTTATAATGGGGCGTTACCTGACATGAAGATCAAGGAGTTTCCAAAAATGGCATAGACATTTATGACACTCTGCTGCCTTTCCTTAGACAAGCAATCCATACGTATCAGATTTAGAAGCCTCCTTTGTACAAGGAAGCACAGAGCATATCCTATGTCAGTTGATATTCTGATTGACCACTGCACTACGCGACAAGGAGAGTAGGTGAGATTAAAGCCAAACGGTCTTTGCCATCCGACTGAGTCGGTGGGCGATCGACCCTCTGTATAGGTTGGTGGTAGCTCGTGTCATATCCTTTAGTGCTCGATCCTTCTGCCCCGAATAGCTAGCTAACTGAGTCATTTCGTTCGGCATACCGCTCTATTGATGGGGATGCGCCCACTCCTGTACTTATCTTCTGAAAGGCAATGATGGACTGAACGGTCCATTTGGTCGGTTGTAGGAGTTATGCCTTGCGACAAAACGCGATCTTCACTTCGCCGACCTGTTGATTTGTGTGGCATCGACATACCAAACCCTCTACTCGGTCAATAATTCGAGATCTCGCTTACTTGACCGTCTGAGTGGTTCACTTGGTTGGTCAGTTGGTTATTTGCTCTTAAATTGGGTTCGGCTGCCGCCCGATAAGTCTTTACTCGGGTCTCTTCCAACGCCATATAGGCTACCTGATTTGGCGTTGACTTGACTCCTCTATGCCTCGGATAAGTTGATGATGAATGATAGTTATATTAAAACAATGATAAAAATGGCTATTTTAGATTGATTTTAATAATAATGCTTTTAGTAATAAAGATTCTAAGAAATGGTGTTAGAGTGAGCTAACTCGGAAATTACTTTTTGGGTTTTCAATCAAATCATTTCTAAGTTGAACTAGGACATTATTTCATATCTTTCTCTTAGAGAGATTGAAAATGGGAAAGTAGCAGAGAAAACGAATGACCTTAAAATGTCATGAGTAATTGTGAAAGTGTAAATTTTAAGAAAAAGGAGTCTATATTAAAAATTTCTCAAGGCATAAATCACGGTTATCATAGTTATTAATTTCTTAAGGGATCAGGTTTTCAGAATACGTCCACGCTGTTATTTTCTTGCAGTAACAATTACTTAACCGGAGGGTTTAAATTAATCTATTATATAAACCTAAATTACATAGCATAATTCGATTAGGATAAAAAGTAAATATGAATTGAATTGGTACTCCAATATAATTGACCTGGCAACATTGTCTATACCCAGAAAATGAAAGTTCACTTACCTAATAACTATGACTTTTGGAATGAGGCAAGTCACACAACCACATGTGTAATACAACTAAAGATAGCATTCGCTTGTTTGATCTTGTTGTAACGTTTCCTGTTCGACAAGATAAGATGCAAATGATTCTGACCTCTGCTTCGTCTGCAATAACCTGATTTACTTTTTTTTTTCTTTCTTTTTATTCTGTTTAAGAAAAAAAAACACTTGTTAAATTTTCTGGCTGAGTGAGCATGTAACAAGGATATGATGCAGCATTCTGCTACGCCACAAATACGCACAGGTCACAGCGGCCTGCTTTTGCATGAATCTACAACAATTCAATTTGCATACCTACGTCGACTGATATTCAACTAATGCTGCTAATTAGATTCAAAAAGAATATAATCACGCCGTCGAGGATTGTGATCCACCAGCCTCTGTTCATGAAGCAGGGAAGCTGGTTTCCAGGAGAGAAGCAAAGAGGAGTTCGTTCCATGTGTCGGGCAATCCGGGCAAACACCAGTGGCTGCAGTCGGCGAACCTCTCTGGTTCCTTCCTCTGCTCCGGAGTCAGGAGTTTCCCCTGCCGCGAAGTGTAAACGGCCGTGTGAGCGTCCCGCCTGAACTCCGACAGCTTCGTCACGTTGAGATAACGCACCGGCGTCCTCATCCTCCGGAGGGTCCTCTCTACCAGCGTCACCATCGACTTGGGAAACTGCCGCACGTACCTCTCGTCGTCGGAGATTGGTCGAGTTTGGTTGTAGCACCATTGTAAATTCTCCCTGAAGTTTAATCCGCCATTCACATTAACTGAAATCAAATTTCGGTTCTGCATGCATTTTGTGTTTCGAACTTTCCGAACCTCTTATGCTCAGGCGAGACGCTGCGGAAGAAGACGGCGGTCCGGCGAGGGTCGACGTTGCGGTCGACCCAGCGAGCCCAAGTTCTGAGGGCTCTGTTGAAAGCCTCGGCGGGCTCCATCTCCTCCGTGACTTCTTCCCTACGCTGGAAGTAGTCCCAGGCCCTCATTTTGCCGTTGTGCGTCCACCAGTGGCCGGTGTTGAAGACCATGACGTCGGCGCCTCGCCAGAAGCGAGCGCTGGCGGAGAGATTGTCGAGATGCAGGATCTTGGCACGGTCTCCCTCCCTCTCCTTCAGCTCCACCAGGAACGGACTCCAAAAGAACTCCACCGTGCAATCGTAATCCTATAATTCAGCATAAAACAAGTGAATTTCTCCAAACAAAAGTAGACAGACAAATTTTAGATATGTACCAAGGCTCGGAAAAGCTTGTGCTCGGCGCTGCGGTCCTCGACGTAGACGCGCTTCCGGCGAACCGCCGAGTGTAGCATGCAGATCATCGACTCCCACATGTTCCGGTTGAGTGAATCGCCCACCATCACCACCCGCTTCCCCCTCCACCTCTCCAGCGTCTCCGTCCCATTAAACCTTTAATTCATTTTAATTAGTCGGCAATTGTCCTATTAATTAGCCGGCATATATTAATTCCTAATTAAAAATGACGTTGCTGCTGCTGTACTAATTAAGACCTCGGCAAATCACAGCCGTTGGGCTGCCACCGCCACCGCTCGTAGTCGGAGTCCGGCCGGCCGCTTCTCTGGCAGCTCACTTGGTCGCTGAGGAAAGGGCACGTTTGGGAGCGGTAGAGCGGGTATCGGCTCGGTTCATGGACCCACCTACCCTCGAAGAAGTTGCATTTCTCCTCCGCGCTCTCCTCGCCGGAGCCGTTGCCAGGAAAGTTGGCCGTCAGTGTCCCATGACTAACTTGAGGGGCCGGTGCTAACGGCGTCGAGTCAAATTCTCCCTGGAGGCGAGGAAAGGACAAAGAAGCGATGGCTATAACGTTCGGGGCCGGAAATATGCGATGGAGGGTGAAGCAGAGCAAGAGATAGCCGAGGAGGGCGGCGAGGGAGAGGAGAAGCCATCTCCGGCTGAAGAGGGGAGGAGGAAGGGAGGAGAAGTAGTATTCCATGACGAAGCTGTACTGAAGCAGGACTATTTACCACGCCATGGATTTGATTTAAAGAGATGACGATGAAATCGATCTGACCGGAATAGGATCGAGCCTGATTAACATTGGCCGCACCGGCGCATGGAAAGCGTTCGAGTTCTCTCGTGATTAATTAATTCATCTATTATTTTTAATTGATACTGTTGTTTAATTTATTATTAAGTAAAATTTTCAATGAAACTATAGCTCAATTTGTAAGTACTTGAGAAATTAAAAAAGACGCTTTCACGCTGCAATCACTCGGGTTCTTGTTTATAGGGTTCTAAATGAACCAGACTTTTGTGAATAAATTTAGTGTTCTATTTGGTAAGAGCTTATTTATGTTTGTTCAATATACACAAGATCAATTAAACAAACAAGCTTGAACAGAGCTTGAATTGAGAGCTCGATAACATCTAAACGAACCAAGCTCAAGCCAAGCTTCAAACAAGCTCAAACTCATAAAAAATAAACCGAGCCAAACTTGAACAACCATTTCGAAAAATTGGTTCATTTTAAGCTCGGCTCGGCTCGGCTCAGCTCGGCTCGGCTCGGTTCAATTACTTTATCAAATAAGTTTGAACACCTTAAAACTCGACTCGACTCGGCTGATTTACAACCCTACTTATTTAGTTTACGGAAAAAGGGCCATTGCAATCACTCATCAGACCGAACAAAAATAGCCCAATGAAAACATTTATTTTCCTTAATTAATTTCTTTTAAATGTAAAAATAAAATGCAAGAGACGCTAAAACTTGATTGGGTGCACTTTCTCTTCAGGTATATATAAATGTTCCGCCACACAATAGAAGAATGTTAGGTTGGATTTATATGGACAAGACGATAAAAAGGAAGAGAGAGAGGAAGAAGTGATAACGAGGTACAGTGCTTTTCTCATGGACTTATCACTTGAATGATTACAAGGCAAAAATCAGAATGCCACCTCGAGTTTTTTATAATTGCTGAAGGGGCGACTCACCCTTCTAATCCATTCCATCTTCGATCTGTTCTCGGGCTCAGCTCCAGATGCTTCACCCCCGTGCCTACTGTCTTTTCACTTATCGGCCAGTGTGCGTATAAATTTGAAAATCATAGAGAGTCAATGTTATAGAAATTTGAGCAAGTTATTGCAACGTGCCGTTAAGATTTTATAATACTTAAATTGATTATTCCACTTTTATATTTATCAAAAACATAAAAATATGGCTGGGATATGTTGTTGAGTTAGCTATTGCATAAGAATTTGAATATCGATGAAGTTGAGAAAAATATTTTTTTTCTATGGTAGTCAATTGTAATTTTTTTTAATTTATTTTTTTATAAATAACTGTGAGATTGACCATATAAAACTGTTGAGATGATAAATTCCATCTTTACTTAAAAATATATAATTATTTTATATTACATCTTAATTTTATTAAAGATGTACCACTTGTTTACCTACAGTCGTCTGTTTAAAACAGTCGAGTACATTAGAGGATTTCTAAATTTATGTTCGATTTATCATCACAATATACTTCTCAACTCGATTATTAAATTTTTTTGTCCGATTTTATCGCATACCTGGATTGGATGAACAGTCGACTAATGTCATATTAAAATTTTAGACATTTTAATTACTGTACGTTGATGAAGTTTTTTTTTTTTTTTTTCAAACTTCCTGATGGTTTTATAATAATTATAAAATCGTAATTATTACCATACGGACTTATCTAAGTCGTATAACCGATTGATGAGACGGGAGGTAACATGAGAATAATGTACTGGAGTTAGCAGTGTTATTTTATAGGAAAGGATTGATAGGATCGATGGAGCGTTTTATTAAAAATAAAACACCCCTGCCGTTATTCCTATAAAATGGGAATCCTTTATAACTATACGTAATTTAGCAAATGGTAAACTTAATTTTTTAAAATATCTAAAAAAAATACACAGATCCCATCTGAAAGCTGAATAGATAAACAAATCGTGATGAGCAATGGCGGAGTCAGCCCGAGTGATCTACCCGGGCTGTGAGTCATGAGCATCGATGTCAACCTCATCGCCCCATACTAGCCACCGATGCCGACGTCGTTACCCAAGGCTAGCCGCCCCTTTCTCACAAATTTTTTTTCTTCTATTTTTCCCTTTAAATTTTCTTTACACCTGCCGTTGCCTAGCCGGGCTATAGCCCGAGTAGCATTTATACCTGGCTTCGCCCTTGGTGATAAGGGCTATGATGGCAAGGATGTAGACGGTGTTAGAACTTGGGTTGAAAATCTCGAGTAGACAGAATCTTGGAATGTACGTGTCACAAAGGGGTAGGTAGGAGCTGGAACTCACAAACTTGCACACAGTAGAGAAAAACACACAAATTAAAGGCGTTAGAGCGAGAATCAGAGATGAGATTCATGGTGTAGGCACTCCGACGCTCAAATCAGAACAACAGGGGAAAAGCGAACAACGAAAAGAATGAACAGTACAGAAATAGTATGTATGTGTGTGCATGAGCGCACGTGTATCTGGCCGATGTAGAGGATCCCTTTTTATACTACGTACCTACGGTTACCTCGATGATAATGAAGTGACAAATAATATTTAGTGTCAGACCTTGTCAGGCAATGGAGAATGTACAACATCCTTCCCTTAGGTAAAGGAAAGCCCTATTGTTAGTGATCCTGTCTGATCGGAGAGCGGGTGGACCCGGGTTCAAACCTTCACAGGCTGGACTCGGAGAGGGAGT